>JACCGJ010010557.1:0-23624 GCA_013407085.1 Atriophallophorus winterbourni | reverse complement strand
AACTTTAGAAATCCTATTATCGACTGTTTGACGGGGGGTTGCACTTTCGGGTCGAGCTGGTGTTGAGGACAACTGTGGAGTAACTTGTGAGGTACGCATAGGACATGTCAGCAGAGTAGATTCGCCATTATTCTGCAGAGATTCAAAATCAGGAAGGCATATCGGGCAAATAGTCACAGTCAATAGTATATTATGGTACAAAAGCTATGGGCTTAAAATATAACCATAGGATAGTCAGTACAGGGGGTCGGGTGGAGTTCAGCGGGTTCGGCGTCAATCGCCAAAGTTCAGTAAAGGGTGTGGTTATGTATCATAACAGTCAATACAGGGGGAGATGAATCGGCGAGGTTCCGTAAACGTATCTGGAAAGGAAGAGGAAAATGGGTGCAGTATCGGGAAGAAGAAAAAAAAGAGAATCCATTAAACTTGTTGAGAAAAATAGAGATAAGCGTCAAGCCGCTTTTTAAAAATCGAAAGCGATGGGGAGGTTACGACAAAAACTGGTAGATCATTCCAAAAACGAGGGGTACGGACAGAAAAGAAAAATTTACGGCAGTTTAACCGACTGGGCTGGTGGGCTAGCTTGAAAACATGCCCCCGGGTTCCGGAACTGGGTGCCATCAAAAGCAGTCCATGGCACGGATGTTTGTTCTCCTTAAGGATCTGGAAAACCAGTATCAGATCACCTCGGATGCGACGGTAACTGATCGGGAACACGTTGAGTTGCTGGAGGCGGTCCTCATAGTTCAGTAAACTGAGTCCTTTGACGAGCTTTGTGAACCTCCGTTGAGCCTTCTCTAGGACGTGATGGTCACGCTTTAACCATGGAGACCAAACGGATACCGCATATTCCAGGTGGGGTCTGATGTACGCGTGTAGGAGCGAGGAAAAGAGGCGGCGGTCAAAAGACCCGAATACCCTTTTGAGGAGCCCTACGTTGCGATTGGCGACTGATGATGCGAGGGAACATTGGGCTGAGCAGCCAAGATCACTTTGAACCAATACGCCGAGGTCCTTTTCTAGCATACTCACCGAAAGTTCGGTGTTCCCTAGCTTGTAACTAGGTTCGCCAGAGTGACGGATGCGGAGAGATCGGCATTTTCGTGGGTTGAAAGGGAGCTGGTTCGACGTTGCCCAGTTATTAAGTGAGGTAAGATCGGCTTGCAGGTCATCACAATCATTCGAGGAAGAGAGGATGCGCCATAGCTTGATATCATCTGCGAACATCAGAAACGGCGAGTTCACACATGCTCCAATGTCGTTGATGAACATCAAGAACAGACGCGGACCGAGTACAGAGCCCTGGGGTAATCCGCATTGTATTGAAAAACAATCGGAGAGCGATTGTCTGACGCGAACGCGGAGTGTCCTGGAGCGGAGGAATTCGGCTAACCAAGACAAAAGTGGGTTACCAATTCCAAGTAGGCCAAGCTTTTGCAGTAAAATAGCATGGTTAACACGGTCAAAAGCTTTGGAGAAATCCAAGTATATAACGTCGACACCATGGCCCGCATCAACAGCCTTGGTCCAGCTGTCCCGCGCCAGAAGCAAGTTTGTTGTACAGGAGTGTCCGCGGCGAAACCCATGTTGTTCGATGGCGACAGCATTCGTGTTCTCCATAAAAGCCATCAAATCATCGGATACAATAGATTCCATTACTTTGGAAAGCACAGGGAGCAGGGTGACTGGGCGGTAATTTGCAGGATCACTGCGGTTTCCACCTTTATATATCGGGGTTATGATCCCCTGTTTCCAATCTTCGGGAACATGGGAGATATCGAACAGACGTTGGAAGTACATGGAAAGTGGTTCACAAAGTTGCACAGCAACCGCACGCAATGCTTTCGGTGTAATCCGGTCTACTCCAGGTGATGAATTTTCACGGAGCTGCATGATCTTTTTATATACACGTTCAGCGGTGAACAGAATAGTAGAGAGTCTAGGTGGGGGTGGGGTGATATTCAACGAAGATGGTTGGCAATTCTGGAATACCGGCATGTAGTGATCCTTCAGTGTATTTGCGGCTTCCATAGAAGTCGATGTGGAGCCGCCTTCAATTTTCAGTGGGGGGATTCCAGTTTTCACTTTTCTTTTGTCATTTATATGACGGTATAGCAGTTTTCGGTTGTTCAGAAACCGTGCAGTTAACTTGTTATGGTAATCCAGCTTATCTTGACGCACTAGAGACGTACAGTGGTTGCGTAATTGTCGATATGCTTCCCAATTTCGCGCACACTCTTCCGATCGGAACTTACTCCAAGCAGCGTTTCTGCAGCAGATCCACTTACGAGTTCTACTACGAATGAAAGTACGTAGGATACGTCGTTTGACTGTTTTGGAAGTCGATGATTGTTGCAGGAGACAGTGCCACTGGGAGACAAATCTGGACCAGGTGAGCTCAGGATCGCCATTTAACATGAAGTCGAAATTGTTAGCAGTGACAATTTCTTGAAACGCCTTGTAGTCCGTAACTACCCGTAACAGGGGTACCTCCTCGTCAAGGAATTCGGCGTAAGAAACGAAAATAAATGTCAGGACGACGTGGTCGCTCTTTCCTAAGGGCGGTTCATAATGAATTTCTTCTACCATCAGTTCCTCGTTAGTCAGCACTAGATCGAGTAAAGATGGACAATCGCCACTGCGAAAGCGTGTAGCAACATTAACGTGGTTGTACAAAGGATGACTGCTGATGAAATCATCCAGATCCGCAGCAAACGTATTTGGGCTGGGTTCGCCGACGACTTCAGGAGAGTTAAAATCCCCCATCAGCAATGCGTGCGAGTGGGGTAGTGATAAGGCGAAGCGAATGGATGCAATAATGACATCATCAATGAGGCGTTGAGTATTCGGTGGACGATATATTACCGCAACAATTGCACAGTCCCTATTTTTAAGTTGCAAGCGACACCAAAGTGAGTCCACCACGCTAAGTTGCTCTTGCGGGAGAACCTCACAAGAAAGACGTGAATTATAGTATAGAAGAACACCGCCCCCTTTAGTTGGACGATCGTTCCTGAGAATGGACATATCAGTGAGAGAAACCTCGGCGTCAGTGATCGAAGAGCTTAGCCACGTTTCGGATACAGCTATTATGTCAAAATGACGAGCAGCATGCCTCAAGCGAAGTTCTGCAAGTTTGCTGAGTAAACCCTGCGCGTTCGTGTAGAGACAGTTCAAGCCCTCACGCGTAAGGTTAGGAGCAGCATCATTTATACGAATATCTAGACCGCCGATCCCGTTTGGATCGGCTCTTGTGAGTTTTTTGGGTTCGTCGAGTCCGTCTGCACCATATTCGTTTCGGTTAGTGGAAGCGGTGGCGTCAATCGCGGTTTACTGTTAATCCGCTTTTCCAGGGCCGAGCGAAGACGAACTTCTGCTGGAGCACAATGCCTTTGTCGATACCATTGTTGCAAAGCGTCATTCACCATAGATTCAGATTGAAAGGTGACCTTAAGTATGCGAGGACCAGATCCTTGGTAGCTGGGAGAAGCTGGCAAACGCTTCAGGGAAGTAGTTAAGGTATCGGTAATTTTACTCAACTGCTGTAAGAAGCGCCACTGTTCGCAATCATGAGTGGTGTTTTTGTTAGGATCGCTATCATTCAGTTCAGGAACGCCATAAACAAAGATGCTTTTTTTGTCACTTTCGTGTTTCCAATCGTAATTTTCTTGCTTCTTCGCTTGCCTATCTGCCCATGATATATCGGGGAATATACGGATGGGGGACGAGCTGTTTCGAAGCATGTAAGCGGATAGAAGAACGGATTCAACATCTGCTAACGATTTTAACACGATGCGCAACAATCTTGGCTCACCAACGTGTGCCGATTTCTGGTTTCTTGACAAGCGGACCATGCTAGCCGGTTCTATGTTAAGACTTAGCTCATGACACAACTTTTTCCATTGTTCCACATCTTCAGATTGACGCGCTATGAAGCTGGGTGAATCAGTCTCGGGGACATTGGAGCAAATCACGGTAAGTGCCTCCGCTCGTGCTACCGAAACCTTCGACGTCACTGCCATGGGACTAGAAGCTCGCGCGGTCAAAACATTATTGATGCTTGTGCCGTTTAGCGGTTTGGGTCTGCCAGTGACAACACTAGATTGCTTTGTGCTGATCTTTTGTTGTACATGGATGGGATGGGCCTGCGTGACGGGGGGTTTAACTACTGACTTCTGTGCTGGTGGAAGTGATGTAACAACAGCGAGGCTTGAAGTAGTATGCTGTTCGTTAAACATATTTTCAAGTTTATGAAGACGGCCTTCGAGGGTAATGATAGTCTTGGACTGTTGATCTATCATATGCAGTAGACTTCGAGCCATAGGGAGATTAGTACACGCGCTACAAAACCAAGGTTTGGTGGAATTAGAGCTATGTTCAGCCAAAACCGTTGCGGTTAAACCCGAGCAGCGTGAATGATACCATACGGAGCAGTTTGTGCATTCTATTCCTTCGAGAACAGTAGTAGAACACTTAGGATTTCCACAGGAACTATTCGATTCAACCGTAGGACGGCTTTTACCGGTTGTTTTACACTCACCGGATCTTCGAGTATCCTTAGCGTTAGAACAAAGTTTTGTTTTTGATTTAACAACAACCATGATGACAAAAGCAGAATAAAAATAGAAATCTGTCACGAGCGATGATATTCAACTTGCGCGCGGTCAAGGTCAAATGTATTTCAAAGAAGAAGATGCCTGTGACCGTATTACTGCAGTTTCTAAATCCGTAAGACGAGGTTCACAAGATAGATGCGTTTTCGTGCAGCACAAAGAGCAAGTGATAGACTTCATTCTAGGTCCGACACGAAAGCCAAACACTGGGCAAGAACAGCTCGAAATGGCAGGTATTTGCGGTGCTAACTGGGAGTCAATTGAGTCAAAATAGAGTATAAAATCACACAGCACTAGAAATTGCAAAATTTCGAACTGGACTATGTTGCTGATATAAAGAGATGCGGCTTACAAGGGCTTGACCCTGTGTCGTCTACCAAGAAGAAATACATCCAAGTTGAAAGTACCGCGCAAACATAATACAAGGCAGCTTACATGGAAAGACCACCTATTTATACAGAAATAAAATAAATCAAACTGAGAAATTTTCGACAACTATTCAATTCCTATGAACAGGTTCAGTGCAGGAGAAATTTAATGCAAATATACATAAAAAGCCACAAATGTACAATCAAGGTGTATACTATACGCTAGGCCCGCTATAAAGCCTATTTGCCTCCGTTTTTCTCTCATCATGTATGCTTTTTAGCACGCTTTGTACGACCCTCTGTACACACCACCCAGTGGTTTCTTACAAGCTATCAGCTTTTATTACCACAATAAAACTATCGACTATTGACTACTGACTATATCAAATGGGACCATGTGGTTCGGTTGAGAGTAAGTTTTTCTTGGTGGATCTCAAGCCTGCACACTCTATTCAGTTAGATTCGATTATTCTAGCCATCACTATCTTCATATTTTTCTTGGTTGATGACGTTTTGTTTTTCTGTTCGTTTTGTTTCCCTCTCTCGTTTACTTTGCTAACTGCCTTGCTGACCTGAGCGTCTGGTTTGCACTTGGAACCGGGTTGTTTATTTGATTACACAAGCCATCCACAATTAGCGTATCCATGCAATATAACTGGTAGCCTACATGGCTTTGTTATAAAAAAGAAATGCAAAAGCAAATGGCTCGGTGTAGCCTCTGTAATATGCCCCTTGTCTTGATAACATGAGACTCTCTGCTGTGACACACTTGCGCACTTGTGAAACTTTTAGACTCTTCGTTTCAATTTCCGTTTGTCGTCTTTCAACGGAATCAAACAAAAGCTGTTAAATGTCAGTAATCTCACTTTTCCTCTCTCTCTCTCCCCAGATTGATGTTGCGGCTTTACGCACGTAGTTTGCAATGCTTGACGACGATCCTCGATATCGCGGAGCGAATAACGTTGTTGAACGTTTGACAATAATTCACCTGTGTTCACCTTTTCTGGATAACTTTTGATTTTATCTGAAAGCACTTTGTTCATTGTCTTTCTCGATTATTGCTACGCTAATTTTTTGAGATTACGTATTTTTGCACCCATTGTTTTGTAATAAATTGCTATCAAATTGAAGCACCCTTCAGCCAACGATTTTTTCGCTCGGTACGATGTCTTGGCACTGCTGCTGGTCTGGGATTTCAAATTTCTGTCTTGGTCGTGTACTGGTTATTTTTGCGCTCATCGTTGAGCCTCGTGTTGTTTTCGTTATGGCTGCTCCAACGAGTGTCATTCTAACAATCGTGGCTTGAAAACCGATTTTTGTTAACCGTCCTTTGCGAGAAATCTCACGAACCCAATAATCTGGATAGCTGAAAATCGGACTTGAGGTCAGCGTGGCGCATAGTTTTATTTCGATTGGTAATTTGTTCTTCGAATCTATACTTGAGGTTAGATAAGGCGCGCGAAGCTCAGTGCGTGAAATTTGTATTGCTCCTTTACGAAAAAATTCGATGTATATTGCTTGGTAAAAATTCATGGCATCGTGACTTGTATTATAGTGAATTTTTGCAGCATTACTTTATCAAACATTTGTTGTCACTACTTCTCCGCATTTGCACATGTTCCTGTTTCAAATAGATTCATTAACTAAATAAATAAATAAATAAATGAATAAATAAATTTCATTCTTGCAAATCCAAGGCATGTTAAACATGATCAATAATTTCCAAAAGCTTTGTACAATCAGATTATAGGATGTACATTCGCAAAATAATTTTTTCAAGGTCATTTGTTTCAGCGAAATTTAACGTTCAATAAATATTCTTGGGAATCCAAGGCATGTTAAACATGATCAATAATTTCCAAAAGCTGTGTACAATCAGATTATAGGATGTACATTTGCAAAGTAATTTGTTCAAGGTCATTTGTTTCAGCGGAATTTAACGTTCAGTAAATATAAAGGTAACGGTATTTGATGTTGTTTCCAGGTAATCGGTACGTGATCTGATATTTTACGAAAACACATCTATTGCAGGGATAAGTCTAGAATGTTTCCGGCAACACTGATGATCAATGGTTAAAGTCCATCAAAGATGCGCGAAGAATCTCTATTGTTGATGTTCCAAACGTTTTCATTTTGATTGTTGTAAATAGATTGATCTTTCCTGACCATGAGCCGTTTTTTTGTCCGATAGGCGAAGGTGGTCTATTCCACTAGTTTAAGGTCTGGGGGCCAGTTTCATTTTGGTGCGGATTGAGAATTTTGCTGTGGAGAAAAAAACTCAGAGGCGAGAGAATGCTGTTTCGAACGATATGAACGGTTATTAATATCAATATCCAGGAATGCCATTATTATATAAATCATCAAGTAGAACATTTAAATTAAGTAGATTGCGAATTTTATCAACGGTAAGAAATGAAGCTAGATGTGATTTGAATTCATTTAAAGAGGGACTGAGTCTTATATATTTTGGAAGAAGATTCCACAGTTTAGCATATTTAGTCAAGAAGAAACTGTTCCTTACTTTAGTACGAAACCTTGGAAACTTAATAGTTTTTTCACTGTTTCTCAAGCTATATTTAGAATCATGCCGTATATGAATATTCGAACGTATTTCAATATTATCCGTTGACAGTATTTTAAAGAATAAGATGAGGTTATGCTTAAGTCTGCGAAACCATAGAGGATCGAGTTTCAGTTGTATACATCTTTCTCTATAGGAATGTTTGGTGGTATAACCGATTATTGATTTTGAGAAAGAACGTTGTATCTTTTCTAAAACTATGCTATCGGTTTTATTTATATTAGTATATATTATGTTACAATAGTCGAAGATAGGAATGGTGAATACTTTATACATTTCTAGTTCACAATGAGGCTGAATTATAGATCTGTGTATAGTATTCATACTTTGTCTGGCTTTAGTAATAAGGTGGCGTATCTGTTCGTTGAAAGTGAGTGATGAAGAATATCGGAATCCTAAATAACGCGTGCTATCAATCATTTGAATTGCGTTATTGTTTAGAAGGATTGAGTTGTTTTGTATCGTGCATCTTATAGGCATGAAATTAGATTTTGCTGTTGAGAACGTTAGACCATTATTTTTGGCCCAATCTGCAAGTGCAGCTAAATCATTGTTTAGTCGAGCTATATAAGTTTGTGCTTGATTAGCTGGAAAAGTGATGACAACTTTCATGTCATCAGCGAATAAGTACAGTTTGCTATGCGAAATGACGTTATGTATGTCATTTATATATATAAGAAATAGTAAGGGGCCTAATACGCTACCTTGAATCACCCCACTGGGGATAGGTAGACTGCGTGATCTACGGCCGTTAACTTCGACAGAGTAAGTGCGATCGGTAAGAAAAGAAGTTAACCAGGAAAGAAGATTACCACCGATGCCATATGATTCAAGTTTCGATAATAATATCTTATGAGGAACAGTATCAAATGCTTTAGTTATGTCCAGGAAGACAACTACAACTGCCGAACCTTCCTCTATCGATGTAGTAATATAGTCGAGGTATTCAAGCTGACATGTAATGCATGATCTTTTATTTAGGAAACCATGTTGAGCTTTAGAGAAGAAACTTGGAGATAAGTGATTTAAGATAGCTTTTTTATTATTTTTTCAAGTAATCTAGATAGTATAGCTGTGTGGTTAATTGGGCGATAATTTGATACCGTGTGCTTCGAGCCAGATTTATGTCTGGGTGTAATGACAGAGTGTTTCCATTCTATAGGGAAGATTCCAGATTCGATTGAAGTGTTAAATAAGTTCAGTAGAAGAAGTTTGAAATCGTCACCACCCATTCTGCAAATTGCGGGCGGAATGCCTGTTATGTCTGGCTTGAGACTGAACGTGGTTTGCTTACAGACTTCGTGAATGTCTTTCAGATGTATGCATATAGTGTTTAATACACTAGGTGATCGAAATGTTCTAGTCATATCTTTATAGATGGAAGTATTGTAAGTAGTATTAAAATATTTAAGAAATTCTTCGCAGATTGTAATAGGGTCTGTAATTCTTATTTCTGCCGAATTATAAGTTCGATCCTGAATAATAAAATATACTTTGCTGGTTGAGTTTACGGATCGTGATTCAAATAACCTGCTAAGTGATTTTAGTTTATCACAACTGTTCAGTGCTCTATTTTCCGATGCAATCAATGTGTGGTCTAGAATGAGTTTGTGGTCACTCAATAGTTCATAGGAACGTAAACGAGCAAAGATATCATTATTGTTAATTGCAACTGTAGACCACTTTTTCATTTTCTTTTCCATTTTCTCGAGCCTAGTTTGTTTTATGCGTTTTCTAGAACTGCTAGATTTATCGATTAAACTTATAATTTTCGAATGGAAAGTCGAGGATATAGTTGGAAAATCATGTGAAAGAAAGAATTGAGACCAATCTTCAATCCTTATAAGTGTTGAAAGTAACTTCCAATCGATGAAACGGTGAAGAGTCTTGACCTCATTGGTAGCTTTGCAAGGGCATGATAGGTGGAAGGATAATATTTTGTGGTCCCCATTAAAGGGGGAAGGCAATATTAGTAAGTTGTTTGGATCAATATTTAGAGTAAAGACTAAGTCAAGAATGTTGTCCTTTCTTGTTGGTCTATCAATAAATTGTTTGTACCCTAGTAAGTCAAGTGTTTTCATAAAATTTATATGAGAGCTAACTTTACTTCGTTCGTGCCAGTTTAAATTAGGCATGTTAAAATCACCGGCTATAAGTTTATAACGTGCTTGATGTAAAGACGTTTCAATGAAAGCTTGAGTTATTGTATTCAGATTATATGAAGTTGAGCCTGGTGGGTAGTAGATGCAGCCTATTAAAAGATCTAGTATAGGTAGTTCTATCCATAGTGAATCTTCAAGTTCTGTTAAATTCGAAGATGTTATACTATTAGCTTTAAATCTTGAATGCACATAAATAAGGCAACCACCACCTCGTTTCAGAGTGTGGTTTCTCCTAAATACCTGGTAGTTAGGTATCATGAGTTTAAAGTCAGAGTGATCATCACGGGTCCAGGATTCAGTTATAAGAATAATATCTACAGGTTTAGAAGATAGGTAAGATTTTAGTATATGGATTTTAGGTATAATTGATCTAGCATTTATGACCAGAAAACGAACAATACAAAGATCGGAAGTTGAAGGATTTGGGGTGAGTGCATTAGAGAGTTTACTATGCTTAAAATTTAATTTATGTATTTTTGAAAAAAAGTGGTATTAGTGTTAAAGTATGGTTCATAATTGGAGCGAGAAACATAAGGATTGTAAAATGAAGTTTGGGGAGTATAATTATTATAATAAGAGGGATATTGTGTAATAGTAGGTGAATTATAATGAGGTTGAATATTACATAAAGGTGTAGGAGGAGGTGAGGAATGGTGATAGTGTTGCTTATATGATAGGGGGTTATTCATTAAGAAACGAGATGTGTTAATACGGTTATTGAGATTGGGTGAACCACTTATATAATTAGTTGTCTGCATTCGTTGTCGGTGAAGTAGTCTGATTAGTGCTTCTCTGTAAGTAGGAGGGTTTGGTAAGAGGGGTCGTGTTTGTCTTAGTTTAGGTAAACGCTGCGGGCGTAGATGCAGATCTCGAGTTACACTCACACCTTGTTTATCAGGTGCGGATGTCGAACTTTGGTAACTATTAGAGTTAATTTCTTTTACAGTTTCACATTGCATTTGTTCATTGGTATCTGAGATATTGTTACTAATATTGGAGCTGATAACTTTACGTTTTTTATAGTTAAATTTTCGTTGCATGGGTGTTAAGTCCGGTTTTAGGACCACACCCGAGAACCTAGGAATACTTTTCAAAAGGTGTTTATTATCAAGTAAATACAACGCAAAACTCTTATCTGAAAATTTTAATTAAAATAGGAGTGCGTTGTTTAATTGTATTTTTACGGAGTCGAACTATAGTGAAACATTCAGTAGGGATGCCATATGTCGAGAATATACATTTTCCTAAATCGTTTAAAGGGTAGTTATCTGCAATATTAAAGATGATAACATTTTTTGAGCGAGCTTCTCTTTGATATATTTCAGTGCTCATGGTTTCTATAAATTTATTTGCTTGAATCAATATATCGTGGTCTATACCAATATCAGAGTTCATGAGAGATAAGAGCGGTTTTAGAGAACTATAGTTGGATTTGCATTTTGCTAGTTCGTTTTTAAGTTCTGATAACTCTGATTCTACTTTTTTTAATTTATTCAGGATAATTGAAGTGTCACTGTCTAATCTGACAGTACAATTACTAGGCTTAGATAATTTACGTAGCTTAATTCGAGAAGATAATAGGGTTTTCGAGTGCATGCTTTCACCGAAAATATTTAATGGATTCAGCAGATATTATTTCAATGAAATTAAGTTAAAATATGTAACGAGAATACGTTGAATATAAGTAGAGCAAGTGTAATCAAAGAATTGGGATCACGTACCAAATTCGAGCAGTCCGCGACCTTGACGTCACTATTTTGTTTGAGCAGTGGCATCCACATTACTTAACCACTACCGGTTCCTGGCTGTTTGCCGTCATATGGCAGAGACAGTAAGATAAGTTTCCGTCAGCCTTGAAACAATGGTAAACAAAATGTTTTTTATAGTTTGGAATTAGAAAGGAAAAATTTCAAAGCTACATTACTCTTAACATGCCTCTTACACCTTCCACCAAATTCTTCCGTGGTGTCAAAATGTGTAATCAATTTAGCTAGTGTGTCCTCACCCTACACACCATATTGCAAACAAAACGGACAGTAGAAGAAAGCAAATGACTTTATTCAGTGGCGAGCCACACGAGCTACGTCGCATCACCATCACTGGATACATGTGGCTTATCATAGGGAAAGCGTTTGCTAGACTAAGACACACCACGTCCTCCGGTTCTGCCACTTTCCCATTCAAGAAGCGCTTGTATGCTTTCCATACACAAACTAGCCGTGTGTATGTTATCCTCAGACAACGACATCTTGCGCCGTCTTAACGTGTCTAAACCCGCAACATGATTTCAGTTTATCCGGGGTTCGAAACACAAATAGCTCAACAGGTAGCCAACCGAACGGCTTACGCCAATCATATGGACCACCTGTCACCCATTTCAACTGTTTTAATGTCATATGAACGAGACCTACAAAGTACTTGGGCTGATTTGCTGTCAGGTGAACCGGCTTGCTCTCCATCAGATCCGAATTAGTGTCGGGAAATTCAGCCCCCAAATCCATTTGAGCTAAATTAGTGTCAGGTAAATCATCTTCCAGAACAAAACCGACTACACAAGCTTCAACATCATTAGATTTTATACCAACAGAACCCATTACTTGACAAATGACGAGGCTAGCAGGCCTCGTTATTGAACCATTTACGCAACGTTTATAAACCTGACAAAATCTACTCCAATCAATACAAGCTTGACGTGACACAAACTCGGTGAGTTGGTAAAATGTAACGTCTAGTACTTCGCAGTGTATCGCAACATTCAGATAAGCCCATTGTTGCTGGATCTAAGCAGGTAAAATCTTCATTATATACCCCATAGTGGCAATTGAGTTCAAATCCGCCAGGCATTCCAATAGTGAGTGCGACTTGAAATATATACATTGCCAATGCGACACTCACAAAGCCTTCTGAAAAGCCTTCTGGAATGTTGACTGTCCAATCCAAAATGAGTGGGCAACATAACACGGTCGAATATTGCTCTCAGATGAAACTTCGCTCGCTTAAAAACTTTTTCAAGCGGTAACATCACACACTTATCAATAGACTTCCTTGGCTGCCACGACAATAATGCAAAAGGTGCAAAAAACGCTGAACAGGGTCTCTCACACTGAATTTAACTTAAAACTCAAACTGTCTAATGACATTCCAATAACTCATCGGATCCCCATTGAAATAATCCAACATAATATTTTCGATGACCTTGATGTTCGTCTAAGACAAATGCCACAAGTTAACTTAGTAATTGTAGCTGTAGCAAACGCTAAATCTTTCTCCAATTCACGTTCTCGTTTACAATGTGCACAGATACAATAAACTCCATGTCTACCAACTGATGTGGGATCAAAATCGTCTTCACTGTTGCGACTACCTCATAGGGCTGAACCGCACAACATACTAACCTGGCTGATCGTACAGGGATAACAGACTTACAATAATCAATATATTATGAGACAAAATAAATAAACGTCACCAGGCGTTCAACAAAATATTGTGAACAGGATATGCAATAATTTTCGAATCCGCGCAGATAAACTCTGATGTTTTATCACGTTCGTTCACCGGCTTTAATTCCAACAAAGCAAAAATTTATATTGGGTCGACCAAATTGATAGGCATCCAACTGCGATTGACTAAGCTGTTTTTTGTAATGTCCAAGACATGAGCAACTCGTGTGCTACTCGTTTTTCAGTTCGACAAATTCAGAACAACTATTCGGGTGGTCTACGCACTGCTCACATATTGGACGTTACACACGCTACCCAAGGTAACTGACCCTGTAGAACGGAATTGGTTGTATCGTGCTAGCACGTGCAGTTAATTTATTTAATACCCACTATGTTTTCAATCGCCATTTTCCAGTTGTTCACGCCGCCGTAAAGGGTTAACGTGGAAACGACTGACTGAGACTCAGAACAGTTATCTATATAAGAAGGACATGCATAAAAAATTAGAAACAGTAAACAATAATGAATGTTACATTCATACAAGATCATGCAATACAACTAACACAATCGGTTATCTGAAATCAGCTTTTAAGTTTATAGGTTTGTGGCAAGCTCAGTTTTTTCGTATCAAAATTTTTGTTCGATTGTAATTAGTTTTTGCCTGAAAAATAAATGCGCACCCAGACAGCAAACAATACAAAACCGTTAAAAAATATTTCACATGACATCGCTTTCATATTTTTTCTCTGGACTGAATAATCCAAATGTAACTCCGATTTACAATCAAGATCTTCATGATTTACGCATTGTTTTGCATCTGAAATTTTTTATCGATAATTGATCAACCGTTAAGAAATAGCAAAAAGTTTTTATATGAGATTTATTATCCATTCTACAATTTTGGCTTTGTGTATACAAATGTTTGGTAAATAATTATCATGCTTAGCATGTCTTGGAAATCCAAGAATAAAACATATATATTGCCCGTACGTCCTTCATCCAAAAATGTTAAGGTATGTACGACAACCATGCATTCAGATTGGCTACCACCTGAAAAGATTATTCTATTAATCGCAAATTATCAGCTGTTGTTAAACTTATCAACCTTGAATTGAAACCGGCGCGGAATAAACAGATTTCACTGCCAGATGAGATATTAAGAACATCTTCAGTCGCTATTGGACTGCTCATGTTTCAGTGAAACTTGAACTTGGACTTGAATTTGAGTTGAAAATCAGCATGAGAATGTGCAAGAACAAATTCATTGGTCGAGGGAATGGATTGCCTCCCTTCATCCCTTTTGGAACCTGTCAGCTTGAACCGTTGCATCATTTCACAAACCTCGGTTCAAACTTTGTGAATAACCTTTTCTATAGACAAGGAGATTGCTAGGCTTCCATCTTGTGCCGCTCGAAGTCAATTGATAGCGAGACAAATCCACACGAGAAAATCAAAGTGATAGAATCCAAGGTAAGGAAGACGCCTAAATGTTGTTTATTAAATATCGGAAACAAGTTGAGAATATTCTGTTCAAAAAGGTTCTTATAGGCTGCTGTCGATTGGACATTCAACATGTTTTTCTTCCTCAAATTTTCGGGGATTAAACCACTCTCGTACTCCATACACACATACACACATCTGTACCTTCTTCAAAACAATTCTCATAGTATCGGTTGCTTTCATACACACTCGCGGATAAATTTGTGTACTCGGTCAGACTTGGTCGAATGTTGTTCAGTGCTGTCATTTACTGATGCTGAAATTTAACTTTCGGCGCGCTATTTAAGCATCGTTCGTTTATTTCGTTATGCTTGTGGCGTTCAAACATCTTCCGTGTGATGCTTTCCCTGTAGAAGATTTATGTTTTATTTCCACGCAAAATTTATTGTTATCTGTCACAGATAATTTCACCATTAAGGTTTTGGATGGGCAATCTAAACGGTTGCTACAGGTTGGCCGTTTGCATTGTACGGAGAGTAGCACACGTGGTATTGTATAACATTTTCGCTTATTGTCTTTTACCGTAGATCCATTAAAAATAGATTTTTCAAATAATAAAAATTGTATTATCATGGCCAAAGGTTGTTTCGTGAATTCTCGTGTGCCTCTAAACAATGAGGTACTTATTGAGGATTTTTTGTGCCATTCTGTCGCAATTAATGACGAAATCATTCGCCTACATTTTATCGGAAACGATGCTCTTTTGTTGAAAACGCTTTTATCGTCAGATCTCGGACAATGGAATTTTTTGGAGAAAAAAGATGTTGTTTTCAATTACGTTGCAGAGGCGTGCAAGGTATGCGGCTTTTTAAAAATTATACAAGGTGGTAAAATCTGCAACACTCATTAGCTCTTTATATGTATTGGCTGAATGGGTAAATAGAGTTTTTCGTTCTCTACGCGATGGAAGATCACTTTATTTTTATCTTCTCTCTTCGATCGACAGTCGCCTGCTACGCATGCGGATAAAAGATGTAATTCTTTTGGGTTTGGCTCAAAAAAGAAACAAAATTGTGATGAATCTACAAAGCTCACGGTTGTTAACCTTTTCTGATTGGGTTTACAGTAATTACGAGTGAGTAAATTGGTAATGTTGTTAATTTATTTTTATTAAAGCCTGTAAAATGGTTGAATAATCACATTTTATTAAGAAAAATCAGGTTGAAAATTAAAACTCATTTTCAATTCTGAGAGTAGATGCATATGCTTGTACATAATTAAGGGTGATTTTCGAAGTTGAAGAATTTCATATTTTTTACTACTTTAGAGGTGCAGCTAAATAGCAAACCTTTTCTTAAGTTGCCATAATATTTAATGTCAAACAGTCTATATTATTTAAGCTTCTTACTATAATAAACATTTTTCATAACTTAACACTATTAAAAGTTTCTTTGTTCATACTGAGTTAATTTATCTTTAAGCTCATCACCTCACCCCACGCACAGCTTTATCGTCATCACGGCCAAATTCACACAATTACTAATCGAATGACGTGATAAAATGATAGATTGAGGGACGCAATTGTTACGGCTCTTAGAATTAAGCTTAAGTTTGCAACAACACTTCGCCAGCTGGCTCTGTTTTATGAACTTCTCTTCAGTTTAGATTGCTGTGGTATATTGTTCAAACATTATCATCAGAGACAGTATTTCTTCTGTTTCATGCACCGAATGCTTAACTGCTATGCAACCATAAAAAAGTCGAATCCTAAAAGATGGGGAAGGGTTGGACTTAAATAGCTACGCATTCTATAGAAACGTAAGAACAAACAAACCAGGATGAGGTGTCTACACCTAGAATAGAACATGCATTCAATCACGTTTCGTGAACGAGCAGATCTACACCTGCACCCCGCTACCTTGCAAATTTTATTGCCATGCATTATAACAAGCTTTCCTTGTCACTCCACTTGACAACATATAAGGATAAGCAAACACTTTAATAAGATGCTTAGAGCAAGACCGCCATTGAACACGGTTTATGGACATATCTTTAAGCGTAACTAATCACTGCACTATCTGATCGCGAGAACGCCAACCTGGAAGACATGCTCACCGATTTTGGAAAGGTTTCTAGTAAGGGATTTAGCTGCGTACGCCATGTGACTGTTTGGCCACCACTAGATTTACGCCAATCGGTATGTGGCTTGGAAAAAAGAATTTGTTTCAGTGTAACCTATACAAGTTGAGCTGCTTCTCTATAAAAACCTTATTACCGAATAGCTCATTTCGAACAGCACCATTGCGTGTGCGAAAATGTTGCGAACGCATCGGTTGTCAAATACCTAATGTGCTCTTTACATGAGTTCCAACTTTCGAACCCATACAGTAATACAGTCCGAACTGTCGCTTTGTTGACAGTTGTTTCTAATAGCAGCGGTGAGCTAGGTTGCGGAATGCTACGGTCGTCTTAGAAATGCATGCCGAGACGTCGTCATCTAACGATGCTGAATAATTGATGCGACTACCATTTACATGAAACAATCGAAAATTTCAAGCGCCTGATTGTCATGTAATTAATTGCTGTTTGATAATCGATGTCCTGCAGCAGAACACTGCACTTAAAAGGTGCAAACGCATTTCATATGCGGGCACAATACTAGCTAGCTTGTTCAGTATAGCATGTGCATCTGTGTACGAGTCGTATAGCAGAGCTATATCATCTGCATAGTCCAAGTCGAGAAGCTTGCCACCTGGCATTATGTGAACTTTGAAATCTGAGTTTCTTCGCTGCATAATTTCATGATAGCAATAATTACAAGATCAAACAGGAAAGGAGAAATCGGGTACCCTCGTCGGGCGACACTTGTGTTTGGGAATTTCACCCTAACGCATTCAAATGTATGAGCATAAAGTGTAAGCAGTATGCTGACATACTTTTGCGGAACACTTTTGCACGCAAGTTGTGAAACAGGACATTTCGAGCGACTGAATCAAACACTCATTTGAAGTCAAAATAGGTAGCTATAGTCGGATGCCGATAAGTGTCCCTTGTTTCATGCATTGTCTTTCATTTAAAAGTTTCCAAGGTTTAATTTGGCCTTTTTGCTATTCGTTTCTATACAGATGGGCCGGGCCTTACCAAATGTCTGAGGCAGGATTTTACAAGCAATGCTACCCTGAAGGCGACAGCTTTATATGTTGTGAATGCAAACTATCGTTAGTTATATGGAGGCCAGAATATGATGCATGGAGCAACCATAAGCGAAATTACATACATCGTGATGGAGTTTACAAGGAATGCTCTTTTCTGACACGAAAACGCACAACCAACGTTTCTATAAAAGGTGATTTTAAATTAAATTCAATTTTCTATGCGCATTCCGCATAGGGAGAATATAGCGTAACGACACTTCCATATTCGTCGAATTGTTTTTAACAAACATAATCGCGTTTAATTTTATACAAATAAATTTTATAAACAAATGCCTTCCGTCATTCTGTTTAATAATGTTGCAAATATAGTTTTGCTATCACAATCTGTTTTGAAATAAAAGATATCGTTGAATCGCAATGTAAGTGTTCTTTGTAAATATACCAATGTGTCAAATGTGGTCATGGAATAATGTAAAGCGTACACATTGATTTGTAGTTAACTGGCCTTCAAGATTTCAGCCCCGACTCGTGTGCAAGTTATTTCCACCGATGTTCTAATTGGTGATCGCCATAGGTGTATAAGTATTCAGCTTTCGGTGTATCATTTAGCTCCATGAAACAACGTCGAAATGATCGTTTAAATTCGCCTTCATAAATCAAGTTCAATATAGGAATATCTTGGTGAAGCTTTCGAAAATGCTTCAGCTTGACGCTTTAATGGTGCCACCGCATTTTCATCTGTCACTTCTAATGCTTTATTACCATCCGACCAACCTTTTAGGTTGAATCGTACCGCTGTTTTACTCAGGTTGGTTCGTCTCCATGTAAATACAGAAGTAATTTACTTTACCTTTGTGCGACTTTCTCCTCCTGGAGGATGAGTCGGCTTCAATGAAGGTACTTGGGGATTTGAGTACAAAGCGGCGTCCCCAGCACCACTCGGCGTTTGTTAGAGTCAGCTTCTCCAGCCTTTGCACAAACAAGTGCTACCTGCAAAGCAGCAGGGAGTTGCCAGAAAGAGGTGGTCTACCAGACTCTGTTCCAGGTATTTCCTCAGGGTTTTTTCCTGAAGCCTTTCTTGCGTTCGGGTATCCCGCAGGGCAGCGGAGGTTTAAAATCAAGGTTTTCCTTCCCTTAGAGCTTCATCTGCCCGAATCAAACTGGTTTTCAGGCGCCAGTCACTCGCCTTCTCCACTTCTCCTGTTGGTAGAAGCAGTTTCGCCGGGCTCGGGAGCCACTCGTGCAGGCCAGAAGCTTGACTTTGTTGTCAGAGGCTATTTGTGACGCGCGCCATATGAGAGCACTTTATAAACAGTGGGAGCTCATCCCCACTGCCACCCTCGGCTATGACAACCTTTGGAACCAAGTACAGAAGTCTTGCTGATGGTGTCACCTAGCCTGATAACGAACCTTCCAACGCTAGATACGCAAGTTTGGCGAACGCCATTGGAACAGGGGTTTACGGCGTTCACTTGTCATTAACTCTTTACTATTTTATTCCCTCCAGTTAAATGTGTCGAAATTTTTTTCTATACCTAGTCTTGTTTATTGTGAAATAAACTTACCAACTGATTATTCTTTTTCAGATAGGCAGAGTGTCTTGAACCTTAGCCAGTTGCTAAAAATGTGTGCATACCACAAAGTATTCATACTTTTCATAGACTACTATGGTTTGCAGTAAATTTTCCTCAGAACGTTACCGAAACCATTTTCAAATTTCTCATTTTAATTACTTCCAAGATATCCCCCGGACGTAATTTCATATGTCATGCGATTACGCTTCGAATTTATTTTCAGATTTACGAGCTACGGAACCAGCACGAAAGCAACGAATTTCTTGTGATCCCGTAAGTTATCATACCTACAATTATGTGCGTCAAAGCCTACCAAACATTCGTACTCATCACAATTCTGTGAATTCTTGGTTGGTTCACAAGCGTTCATGTTCCTTTCGGAAGATAAACAAACGAATGAACCCTGAATCATCATAAATTCCCACACATTCTGGTGATCTTTCCGTTAGGCAATATTGAAAATATCATTTGAAGATAAATCCTCATTTACATACATTTCAATCGCACAACCCATCATTTGAAAATTTTTGCATCCTTTTATACGCATAATTCATGCATTGTTGTACAAGATTAAGGGGTTGCTACGTACTTAGGTTTAGAGTGAAATTGTTGTCGGTGGATATGATGTTTCATTAATATACAATCAAGTCACGGACTTCGAATACGGATAAGCGGTATGAGGATTTGTCCAAATGTGACACTGCACGACAGTTCACCGCGGTAACAGACAGGTTTCAGGACATCAAAATGCTAATTTTGATCGATTTTGTGGCCGTGCTAAGACAAGCAGATCGTACATTACGCCCGAAAGTGGTTTCCTTTAATTCTTACGTTGAAGTGGTTCATTTTTATTAGAACCTGCTTTGATATACGCCCAACGCCCGGGTAGCAAAGTAATCATGAAGTGCAGTGAATCGTACTTAGTGGGTAACAGCGTTTAAACCGTCTAGTTTTCGCTGCCAGGTCGTTAATAAATGCGTCAGCGTAAAATCTCGTCATTTTAACCTTGCCCCGTGGTTTCCCTGAAGGATGAATGCAACGAAGCGTTGATCCATTGAGTTTGAAGTGTACAACGGTGAGGTACCGCTTCCATTTACAAAAAAGATCAAACGATAGCGTAAGCTTCATTTTCAAATGATGATTGATGTCTTTCAGAAGTTAATAGTGCCCTGCAGAAAATGACTACAGACCTACCTTCGTGACCAAGCAACCGTAGTATCTACGTCAATATAGTATTTCTATTCCATTTTCATTCTTAATATATTTCTAGGCCTTGTCAGCCTGACAGTATCTTAGCCCGCGTGAAATCTTTGACTGTGTTGCACTTTGTTTGGATCAGGTTTGTGCCTTCATACATACATACATGCAATGTAGTGTTAAATCACAAGCCTGGTACCAGGAAAAACTGCACGTTGGCTGAGATACACCCAGTTTGCTCAAAACTCGACAAATAGTATGCCGATTACAAAGGCGTCTGTCCCCTACACCAGGAGTGTTTTACAATCATTGACAATAGTATTTTCAAATTCTGATTTGAAGGCGTTGTAGGCTTGCAACGCATGAAATGACAGTGAGAAAATTGAATCAAACATTTGTGGTGACATTTTCCGGAAAATCGCCAAATTTAATCTAAGTATAAAGTAAGCATACCTACCACTCTCAGTCTTGATATGTTGTCTCCGGGTGTGTAGATTCCCCTAGACCGCGGAAATGTTCAGCATCCAGCTAGCAGTAAAGATGGATTTGCCGTAATTAAATGTAACTTGATGGTCTTCAGACTTGAAAACCGAAATAGTTTATAGTGTGCTGTCTTTTTTAACAGCCACAAAGAGGAACAATAAGCACGTAGGCACATATATCAGTCAAATTGACAACGAGAATATCTACGATCCACTGAAAACATCAATTACTCTAATCGGTGTACGACAGAACTCGCATAGATTATCACGGGCATCAAAAGCTGTCTTAGGTTTCTCTTCATCACGGATCGGTACTTGATAGTATATTCGTTTTAGACCCAATAGCCTAAGCTCCATATACATTTTGGCCGTTTCATCGATTCTTGGTAATGGCAACCTGTCGAGTTGTGTAAAACGACTGCAGATTGCTTAATAGAAGATTAAGAAATCATGTTCCAGTGATCGGTGGTGAACAATGTTTGAAAAATTCATCTAAAAACCGATTCACGGTTAATTTCATCACAACATTAGTCAACACTACAACTTTTCCAGGAAACTGTCTTGTATAACTTGTGGTTGATAATATCCCTCTTTGGTCTACAATCACTGAAAACTAAGAAGTCACCCCGGATGGAACGCGCACAACACGTTACCCACGGACCAGCGGTTAAAAGTGACTACGGGTCAAAATCATGGTCAAATATAATTTTTATTCATCACAATTAATGATATTTCGAAGTGTAGCGTTATCTAGGGTTCCATTCTGCGAATGGAGCATCCACAGTCCGGGACAAAGGTTCGTTAGCATTATTGTGCCACGATTTTTTTTAAATTTTTTTCAAGCATTCATCCACGTACAACGATCTATGTTGCTGTTACTCCTATGTTACGTCGCATTTCATCGAATATAATGGCAAAGCATCGCTTTCCGTTTTCAATTTAATATCAATGTTTACAGGTTTCGTTGATTTTCAATTCAATTTAGATAACCGTTTTGAGCACTACATTGTCTCCTACTTTCGTTGTTACTTCAACGGCGCGTGGTGCAATCACCATTTGGGATCTATCGGTCAACAACTGGGTCAGTCGCCATTTTGGGTGTGATTACTTGACCTGTTTGTTTTTGAATATACTCTAGCGAGTTAAAGGTGCAATCGTAATATGTTTAAAAGTCGGTATCAGTGACTATGATCTAGCTAGCGATGTGAATCCACCCTTCATTCATCAAGTGTAACCTTACGTCCTTGCTACCTTCTTGTTATTACCATTTCATCTAATTTCTATTGCAAAGTATCTTAACCCATGCTTGAGTCATCAGACTGTGATATTTCATATGACTCCAGACTTTCGATTCTCTGTCTACGTCCCTCCTTCGTCCGTTTCTATGACACGGAGGACGCTATCTCCACGTGGTATGAAACAAATCTGAGCTGTTTATCCAGGTGTCTACCCAAACACTGTTGAATGTGGAGTTCACTATTCTTTGATTGTAATACCTCCACGCTTTACCGACACGATTGATCGACTAGGGTAATTATAGATAAAAGGGCGGACCTAACCACATAGTGCTGATGACAACCCGTCACTCGCTATAGCGATTTTCCTTTAGTCCATCTTGTCCAACTGCATGGAGATTTTGTCCGTCTGTTTCTCTAGCTATGGCACATGCGCGTTAAGGAATGTAACACCGAATCATGTTCGTGGTGAGTCTTTTTGGTTTCTTCTCGTATTTTTGTCCAACGTTATGTGTCAGGCTGCTATCAAGCATGACTGTTATCCGCACAAATACTCGTATAGTTATTGCTCTACCGTATGCCTAAGTAACATTCTGGTGTTTGTGTCACACTCCAGCCTTAATCCTTGCTTTAGATGCACAGATGTAAATTGTAACTATATTGATCTAGCTTCCAGGTGCACCGTTTTCCTCATCAGTTTTATTAAGAAGGCTCTACATCGATATCTTGCAGGCAGTCGAATCTTGCGTCAAAAACGGTATAATCTTACCATAATCAACCGATCGCGTTTCGTTATCAAACTTTGGTGTAGCGATAAACACCTTGAAAGTAGTGCTTTACTTCGTGCCCAAGAAATCCAATTTTTCGTGTTTTAATCAGATTTCCAAGGATTTCCAGTTGGTATCCGTGTTGTCTCCGGTCTGTGGAAAAAGTGGGTAGTTGCTATCCTCTATTTCCCTTTCTCTGCAAACTTAGTTAGTTATTTTTGATGAGTAAGTTCTAATAGGCTGAATATTACCGCCCCTATGCGGTATGGTCATGCTAGGCTGAATTGCTTGCAAACGTGAATGAGCTTCTTCCAATGACATTGCAAAACAAATTGCTATTGTTACCTATACGATTTCTTATCTAGCTCAAACCAATTTGAGGGTATCTTAGCCCCGACATGGTCGGTCGAACGTTGTGGCATTGGCGCACATTCACGGCTAAATACTTGACATTAATACTATTAGCTGACTCTCATCAAACTGCTATATTCAAAAGATGTCCGTGTTTAAATTTTATATAATATTTCAGTCATCTCTCCAGAAAATTTAGAAGTTTGCAGTGCAAGTCTTATACCACCCGCGGAGGCGTCTGCTGATACGGCAACAACAG
>JACCGJ010010556.1:0-16836 GCA_013407085.1 Atriophallophorus winterbourni | reverse complement strand
AAACAGTGAAATCGCGACCTTCAAGCAAATGTCTAAAATGACGAAAAGCATAATATATAGCTAGCAATTCGCGGCCAAATGTACTATAGCGGGTTTGGGCGGGTTGTAGACGACGAGAAAAGAATGCAAGCGGTTTAGTAACACCGTCAATACTTTGCTGCAGGACAGCGCCGACTGCTGCTTGTGATGCATCGGTGGCAAGTGAAAGCGGAGCGTTGGGATTCCTGGACATGTAGAATAACGTAGATGCTTCTTTCATTGCAGATTTCAATCGCTGAAACGATTCAGCAGCATCTGCATTCATTTTAAATTGTCGTTCCGTTCCGCGTAACAAATCAGTCATCGGTTGAGCGATGTTAGCACAGTTTGGAATAAATCTTCTGTAATAGTTAACTAACCCGAGAAATCGACGTAACTGTCGAAGCGAGGGGGGACATGGATAATCATTGATGGACGAAATTTTATCAAGCACAGGGCGAATTCCGTTTTGATCGACATGATGTCCTAAGATTTCGAGGGAAGCGACAGCAAAAAGGCATTTATCTGGGTTAACCACAACGCCGAATTGTGAAAGTCGCTGAAAAACAGCATGCAGATGTTCTGCATGTTCCTGTTGAGAAGAACTGGCGATCAGGACGTCATCAATGTAGACATGCACAAAAGATAATCCCTGGAAAACTTAGTCCATGAATCTCTGGAAGGTTTGAGCAGCATTGCGTAAACCAAAGGGCATTTTCAAAAAATTCGAAAAGACCAAATGGTGTGGTAATAGCTGTTTTAGGGATATCTTCGTTGGCGACAGGTATCTGGTGATAAGCATGCACCAAATCTAGTTTAGAAAACACTGTCTTTCCGTGTAATGAAAGTGCAAAGTCATGAATATGGGGAATGGGGTAATGATCGGGAACAGTAACTCTGTTAAGGGAACGGTAATCACCGCATGGTCGCCAAGCATCAGGTTTATTTTTCTCCACCATGTGAAGGGGGCTTGCATAAGGCGATTTGGATGGCCGGATAATTCCCAGTTCGAGCATATGTTCAAACTCACGTTTCGCTACATCGAACTTGTTTGGAGCCAAACGACGGGGCTTGCTAAACACTGGAGGACCACGGGTCACAATATGGTGTTTAACGTTATGTTTACCGACCGCAGCTTGTGTACAGGGTTTGAAAACTTCCGAAAATTCTTTCAGTAAGTCACTGAACGCAGATGGGATGTCAGGGGTGAGTACACGAATGGTTTGAATAGGGGAATCGCAGGAATTACCAAAGGAGTTAATCTTTGTCAAATTAACAATAAGCTTTCGTTTAGCTATATTGACTGAAAGATCAAAATGTGAGAGGAAATCTGCTCCCAGAATCGGTACTTTGACATCAGCCAGCGTGAAAATCCATCGAAAGTCGCGTCGTAGACCCAATTCGACAGAAAGTGATCTTTGACCGAAAGTGGAAATATTCGTGCCGTTTGCCGCCTGCAACGTCATTGACGAAGGACTCTTGCGTTCCTTAGTGGATGGTGGGATAACACTAATCTCAGCACCAGTGTCGATGAGGAATCGCATTTTAGTGGCCCGGTCGTTAACGTAGAAAAGTCGGCTTTGAAGGGTGCTAGACAGAGCTGCTGCGTCTACTGTCTGGCTTAGCGGTCCGTTAGAACGACTAGTAGATCGTTTCTTGGGCTGACGAGGATGATGATTCCGTGAGTTACTACGAGATTGTGCGATGTTCTGTACTTGCAATGACAAGGAATTGAACATCGATTTTAACTCTTCAAAATCATTCTGGACAGGAATGCTTTTATGCGTGTCAGTGGTGTGTCTGACGTGAGACAAGGTAACGCTGTGCGAGATGTCGTGAACTTCGTCTGCAATGCGTGCCAAGTGCTGGAGACTGGTGTGCTTGTCCATAATGGCTAAGACTTTGCGGACGTCGTCTGTGAGACTCTGCTGCCATAATTCACGAATGATTTTATCATCAACAGTCTTGTCTCCTGGTAATTGAAGCATGTGTTGCAGGTGTTGTGAAAGAGTGTGATCACCCATTTCTAAGCCGGACAAAAGTTTCCGTAGGTTTTGCTCGTCAGTAGATGAAATACGTGAGATAATAGCATGTTTAAGTGCATCGTACGGATTATCGGCCGGGCGGTTGTAAATTAAATCAGCAACCTCCTTTGCGACTGACAATGGCAACATGCCAACTACACGATTATACTGGGATCGTTGAGTTTTTACGTGGTAAGACTCGAAAAGTGCTTCGATCTGTGCGAACCAAAGGCGAGGGTCGTTCATACCAAAAGAGGGAAGACTAAAGTGCGACATAATGTCGGTAGAAATGTCCTCAGATGGCGTATCAGAAAATGCTGATTTAGGATCCATTTAGTAAATGAAAAATGACAGCAAAATCAAAATAACTGGGAGTATATGGTACGAACGAAAATTTCAAAAAGAAAAATGTTCGGGGCTCACCAATTTGTAGCGGTTGATCCAACGGAGATTTCACCACTAACAAAGTAGTCTCTGGTTATTGAACGCAATAAACCGGAACACAGTTCGCAACGAATAACAGCATACAAATCCCAGGCAGTCACACGCGATATACTTGTCCCAAAGCAGAACACGAGCGCGGCGTGAATCGTATATTCAAATTGTGTACATATTTACATGAATCATTAAAACAAAACAATAATGAAATATGCAGGGTTATTGTAATAAAATATACAATAATGAAAACACCATACGTCCTCCCGAGTTCGCTAGGCGGTAGCTTGAGAATAGGGAGGCTTCGGCGTTGTGTTAGACCTTTCCGGGATTCTTGTGCCATTTATACGGGTAGGGCATCGACTCCAGACACGGTAAATAGTGAGTCTGAAAGAGTGGGAAACTTGGAACGCATTATAATCGGTGTGAATACAGAAGAAAAAACGTCACGCAGAATAAACATACCCTTTCGTATGTGTGTCCAAGCGTTGTTTAAAGGTTGAGACTGATTAGGAGTTTACAACGGTTGCCGGCAGTGCGCTCCATACTCGCGTAATTCGAAGTGGTAAAAAATTATTGCGGCAATTTAACCGGCTGGTTTGGTGTGATTGACAAGAGGAGACAAGATAAACATGTTCCTGCATGGATGATTGATTTCAGTAAGTGCACGGAATGTAAAAATCAGATCTCCCCGCCGACGACGGTATTTCAGGGAAAAGAGTTTACATCTTCTCAGACGTTCCCTTATATGCTGTACTGGACAAACCTCGAATAAACTTGGTAGCTCTGCGTTGAGGTTGCTCCAGTTGCTGTATATCCTTCTTGAGCCATAGACTCCATGCGCAGACAGAGTATTCCAGCGATGGACGAACATAGGCTGTCAACAAACGTGGCAGGATCTGTGCGTGAAAATGTCCCAAGGCTCGTCTAAGAAATCCTAGATTTCTGTTTGCCGATCCAGCAGCCTTGCAGCAATGACGAGAGCAGCCTAGGTCCCGCTGCATAATGATTCCAAGGTCCGTTTCGCTCTCGACATTTTGTAGTTGCTCACCTCCAAGGGTGTACGGAACTGGTGATTTAATTTTCAGTAAAAGAGTATGGCACTTAGATACAATACAATTATATTTAGAGCAGAAGGAGTACAAAAGTTCCATTTAAGCTCTTTCTTGAACCGGCATAACTACCAACGCCTCGGGTATCCTGGGAGGTGGATTCGTTTCTCAAAGCAGTCGTCTTTGGCGAACCAGAGAAATTGATCGGTGCTGTTCTTGAACAGAGATAGACTTGGCGCTTCAACAACCTTTGCCGGAAGTGAGTTCCAAGTGCCGACAACACGTTGTGAAAATCTGTACCAGTGCGACAGACGATTCGTCCGTTGGACGAGCAACCGAAATTTGTGGCCCTTTGTGCGATGGTCAGAGATAACTACAAAAAGCGATCTGAGGCCGGGAAGCTCGTTCCGACAAACAATCCGATAGAGGAGTATCATGTCACCACGAACCCTGCGGTAGGCTAGTGAGAAAATATTCAATTTCAGACATCGCTCTGCGTATGGTAGCTTGCAGATACTGGTGCAGAATCTCGTCGCAAGTCGTTGAACTTTTTCTAGAAGTCGCTCTTCGGCTGCGGTGCAGGGAAACGCCGCTAAAACACCGTATTCTAGGAGTGGTCGAACGTAAGTGCCAAAAAGTATTTTTGTCATAGGAATAGACCAATCAGCAAACGTTCTTCTTAGGGCCCACAAGCATCGCAAGGCCTTTGATCGTGCTTGAGCAGTGTTTGCTCCGGTCTTCAAACTGGAAGTCACAATCGTGCCTAGATCTCTGGTCTCCGTACAGCTCTCAATCTTCATGTCATCGATGTAATAATCAAAGGGGTCCAGAACGCCTACCGTCAAATGTTTCGTTTTGGTAGCATTCAGCGGAAGATCGTTGACTGACGCCCATTTGCTGATGGCGTCTATATCTTCTTCTTCTTCTGAATAGACGGCAGGAGGACTACAGTCCGTGAAAGCCGCTTCACCTCCCGGGTCTCTGCTATCTCAGCGTAGATTCCTCACGAGGAGTTACTGAGCTGAAAGAGTAGGCGAATCGCGCAGGATAGCGGGAAGTTCACCGTCCAATATGCGTTTAAACTGCTCTTCGGTGACTGCCCCAATTGCGTCAGCGGAGAGTGCATTCCAAATATTGACCACTCTGGTCGACAGAGTAAACGATGGCTTTAGGTGTTCCGTTCGGCGCTTCTGCAACTTCAGCGAATGACCTCTAGTTCTGGAGTCCGTGGATACCGAAAAGAATTGCTGAAGTTCCGTTCCGTAATATCCAAGTAGGATTCTCCGCGTGACCAGTAAATCATATCGCATTCTTCGATATTCCAGTGGGAAAAGTTTGAGTTCCCGCAATCGGTCGTCATAGGGAATACGAAACATACCCCTCACACACTTGGTAGCCATCCTTTGGACTTTCTCCAGACGATCCTTCTCCCATTTGGTTAACGGATGGTTCACGGGAAGCCAAAATTCTAATATTGGTCTGACGTGAGAGCTATACAGAACTTGAAAAACCTTGGGATTTATCTCTAAGAAGGATCGTCTCAATGCCCACCACATGCGGCTGGCAGAACCGAACTTTCTCGCAGTATCCTCCGCAGTTTTGAGGGATGAAGTTACCATCACCCCCAAATCTCGCTCTACATCAACTATCCTGAGACCATGGCCCTCCAACTGATATGCATGTCGCATGTTGTTGCTCCCGATATGCATGATAGCACACTTCTTTTCATTAATCGGGAGCATCCATCTGTCAGTCCAACTCCGAAGTGCATTCAAATCATCTTGCAAGTGGGAAGCGTCAGTGGCCGTCGTGACAGAAGCCCACACTTTCAGATCATCTGCAAATAAGAGACAACCACTGTTCAGAATACCGGGAAGGTCACTCACATAGAGTTTGAACAAGGTTGGCCCCAGAACGGATCCTTGTGGTACACCAGAATTTGGGATAAAGGATGCAGATCTGGCCCCATTGACTTCAACGAGGCTTCGCCTTCCGATAAGAAAATCCTTAATCCAAGCAAGCAACGAAGCCTCTATACCAGACATTCTTAGTTTCAAAATAAGCCTCTGATGTGGAACACGGTCGAATGCTTTACTGAAGTCGATGAAGACTACATCAACTGGCAAACCAGCGTCAAGGCTTCTGCACCAATGTTCTCGGGCGGTCAGTAGATTGGAGCTACATGAGCGGCCTTTCGTGAAGCCGTGTTGGGCATTCGAGCATTGTTGGGTCTCGCGCAAATACTGTTCTATCTTATCCTTTACAATCCGTTCCAGCAATTTGACTACGACAGACGTAAGTGTAACAGGACGGTAATTTACAGGGTCTGATAAACTCCCACCTTTGAACATCGGCTTTACTATACCCATTTTCCAATCCTCTGGTAGACGTCCCGAATCGATTGAAATTTGGAATAAAGAGGCTAAAGGTGAACTGATGATCCTTGATAAAGGTTTTAATATGGCAGGGTGAATACCATCAGGACCTGGAGATGTCTGTACCTTTAGATGTTCGATGAG
The DNA here is from genome assembly GCA_013407085.1 of Atriophallophorus winterbourni. Lineage (NCBI taxonomy): Eukaryota > Metazoa > Platyhelminthes > Trematoda > Plagiorchiida > Microphallidae > Atriophallophorus > Atriophallophorus winterbourni. Next base: position 10,788 of record JACCGJ010010556.1, on the reverse strand, counting down.
GATTCGCACCTTTTCAGCCGTGATCTCAAAATTGGCCATTACTTCCGTCGGCGATATTTGTTTGCAGGATATGGTAGGCTCTATTGCGTAAACTGATTGGTATTGCGATGCAAACACCTCAGCTTTCCCAGTGTCAGTCTCTATAACCTCCCGTTCAAAATTTTTGAGAGAAGGTACGGGGTTCGATGATTTGACCCGTCGCCGAATGTACGCAAATAATCGTTTAGGATTATATTTTGAAGAATTTGCTAATTGAAGCTCGAATCGAATTCTTTTATCCTTCTTCAATTTTGAGCAAAGATTCCGTACAGCCCGATATTCTTCGTAATGGGCGTCCGATCGGCTCGTTCTGAATTTAATCCAAAGACGCTTTCTTTGCCGCAGGCAGGTACGAAGTTCTCTATCAAACCAAGGGGGGCCACGGGAGCCGGGACGATCTCTGGTTAATGGAGCAACATCCTCTAAGCAACGGATATTATTCAGGAACCATTTCCAACAGTCATCAATAGTGAAATCAACGGGTAACGTCCAGTCAATTGAGGCTGCTTGTTCAACCAACAATTTCAAGTCAATGTTCCAGAAGTTTCTCCGTGGAAGCCGCGACGGCTGGGCCGGTTTACCCCGAGTCCATTTGAACCGAATAGCACAATGGTCGCTTGTATCGATGGGCTGTTCTACGGATAAGTCAACCACATCTGACTCTATGGGTGACAAAACCAGATCAAGAGTAGACGGAGTCTGGCCATGTCCATAGCGAGTAGGAACGAGAACGTGCTGCACGAGGTTCAAATCCAGAATCAGATCTAGAAACTCCCGTTGGTACTCATCCCCATTTGTAACGAGGTCCAACCAGTTGATGTCCGGAGCATTCAGGTCACCGAGTATCATACAAACGTTCCTCGTCCCATGGCGGCGGAGCTGGTCAAATAATGCCATGATACGGGCGCAGGGTGAACGGTAGATGACACCGATCATAAAACGATTTGACGACACTTGCGTATTGATTCATGGTAACTATACAACTTGACTATACTTGACATTACATGTTTATTTTATACCTATTTCCTGAATGTATATTTACTATGATATGGTAATTGTGAAGCTATGAGCTTTTTGTGACCATAAAATTCTTGAATCTTGAATCTGATCCCATTCTGGACTTGATCTGACACCAAATGCTTTCAGCAAACAACCATCATCATCTCGAAAACTATCAACAACCTTGTTTGTGTAATTGTAACGTCTGTGACGTGAGTAACGCGTTTATCCACCCGTTTCTTGTTCGACAAATCAAAACAAAATTCGGATGGTGATACGGTACTGTAATTAGAAACAATTACAACAACAATAATTATACAAACCTCAACTGTATAGGAACGTACAGCGAACAGTGGAGCCAAAATACTCCAGAATCAATTATATCAAATGCAAACAAGTTCAATGACGACCTGAGATATAAATAGAATGAAAGGAATTACCAAAATTGCCGTCCAAAATGTCTATCAAAGACAAAACACCCAAAAGTGGTGTCAAAATACAAGCCAATTTCAAGTGCCTAAAATGGCAATCAAATTTAACAACAATGACCGACAATGGCCTCAACAATGAATTAAAACAAAAGCTTCACCAAATATGTGAACAGAAGATTTCCAATAAAATAATTACAAAAAGAAATGTGTTATATCAAAATACTGTAGGAAAATAAAACACAAGCAAAATCTATTTAACAAAATTCAAGTTTTGTAACTAAGTTCAAAATAAAAGAAATGTTAAAGGGAAAGGAAGAATTTCAAACTACTTTGAACCTTACACCTCCGACCAAATTCTTTCTAGGGCTTAACTGTACAACGATTGTTCGAAGAATACCCTAACGAATTCCGTGCAACAAATGACTTTATTTAGTGGCGAGTCACACACGCCACGTCGCATTGCCATCATTGGACACATGTGGCTTTTTATAGGGAAATAGTTTGCCAGACTAAGACCCACCACGTCCTCCGGTTCTGCCACCGTCCCCTACAAGTAGCTTATGCATGCAAACCCGCCCAAACGAGCCTTGTGTATTTCATCCCCAAAGAGCGACATCTCGCGCCAATTAAACAAATCTAAGGTGCAAATTATTATTAGTGTATCATGAGATCGAAACACAAATAACACATCAGGTACACAACGGAACACTTTACTCCAATCATATGGATCGTCATGGCTACCATCTGTCGCCCACCTTTCGGCTGACTCAGTGTCATGTGAACCAGGCTTACTATTCATTGGAGCTGAATAGGTGTCAGGTGTGCCAGGCTTGCTCTCACTCGTATCTGAATTAGTGTCGGGAAATTCAGTCACAAAATCCGACTGAGCTAAGTCAGTGTCAGTTAACTCAGCTTCCCGAGAACAATCGACAGCACAAACGTCAAAACCCATCAAATTTACATCGATAGAAACCGTTTCTTGGCACTCAACGATGCTAACATGCCTTGCTATGGAATCCTTTTGGCAACATTTACACAACTGACCAAATCGACTCCAATCAATAAGAGCTCGACGTGTCACAAAGTCTGTGAGTTGCTGAAAAGTAATTTCTAATCCCTCGCAGTATACAGCATTCTTCAGATCAGTCCACTGTTGCTAGAACACAGCCGGTAATATATGCACAATATACTCTAAAGTGTCACTTGCATTCAAAACCGCCTGGCACTCCAATAGAGTGAGGGCAACCTGACATTTATGCATTGAGGAGGCAAGAACAGCGAAGCCTTCTGACTGGCCAATCAATCGTCGGGCCTCTCCAAATAACTCATCTAATACTGAGTGAGCCACATTACAAGCTAGGTCTGAAGCTCGTTTATGACAGGTACCATGAGTTAATTTCAAGATTGTAGCATTAGCAATCGCTAAATCTTGCTCCAATTCAAGTGCCCGTTTAGAAGGTGCACAGCTACAGTCGAGATCATGTCTACCAACAGATGGAGATTCAAAATCGTCCGCACCATTGTGACTCTCTTTCAGGGACTTAACCGAACAACGCACTAAACTTGCTAAATGTTCAGGCATTTTATACAAAAAGATTCAAAGGGAAAAAAGGAAACAAATAAAAAGGGACGTCACCGATATTGTAAACTGAATCGAATCGCGAATCTTCGACTGCACTTCTCGCCAAGTTCGAGAAGAATCAAATTTCAAGTTCAGTACTGTATTTTCTCCAATTAAGACAAATACGATACAAATCGAATTCCAAGATGAGTACTGCTTCAACGAGCCAAGTTGAGTACTTCCAAAAATTGTAATGCTTCGACGCACCAAGTTGAGTACTGTATTTTCTCCAATTGAGACAAATACGGTACAAATCGAATTCCAAAATTGAATACTGCTTCGACGAACCAAAGTTGAGTACTGTATTTTCTCCAATTGAGACAAATACGGTACAAATCGAATTCCAAAATTGAATACTGCTTCGACGAACCGAAGTTGAGTACTTCCAAAAATTGTAATGCTCCGACGCACCAAGTTGAGTACTGTAACGTCTGTGACGTGAGTAACGCGTATTCCACCCGTTTCTTAGTTCGACAAATTCAAAACCACAATTCGGATGTTATACGGTACTGTAATTAGCAACAATTAAAACAACAATAATTATACAAACCTCAACTGTATAGGAACGTACAGCAAACAGTGGAGTCAAAATACTCCAGAATCAATTATATCAATGCGAACAAGTTCAATGACGACCTGAGATATAAATAGAATGAAAGAAGTTACCAAAATTGCCGTCCAAATTGTCTATCAAATACAAGACACCCAAAAGTGGTGTCAAAATACAAGCCAAATACAAGTGCCCAAAATGTCAATCAAATTCAACAACAATGACCGACAATGGCTTCAACAATGAATTAAAACAAAAGCTTCACCAAATATGTGAACAGAAGATTTCCAATAAAATAATTACAAAAAGAATTTTTTTATATCAAAATACTGTAGGAAAATAAAACACAAGCAAAATCTATTTCTCAAAATTCAAGTTTTGTAACCAAGTTCAAAATAAAAAGAATGTTGAAGGGAAAGGAAGAATTTCAAACTACTTTGAACCTTACAGATGAGCTAACTAAGCCTCCGACGTAAAAGTTGCGGAATCGCCGTCTAAAATTGAGAAATAGTGTGTCGTCTGTCCTCAATTTGATTGGTTCGTTTACATTAACCCAGGAATTTTTTGATCAAGCCTGAATTTCATTGGTTATTCTCAATTCAAGTTTAGCAAATCAGATGATTGGATTAAATCATGCCTTGTTTAAACTAGGGAAACAAGTGCAACCCAGTTTTGAGAAATCAATACCGTTTCGATGGATCATGAAACGATCATTGAAACGCGAGTCCCGCAGGGACTCAGAGCTCCAGGTTATTTTGTGCTTTTATTTGTCAAATAATTGAGATAATCGCTTTATACTGTTTTCGAAAATGCTAAGTTAACATAGTAATGTTTGACACTAAGAGAGTATCGATAATCTATGACACTTACATAAGTCATCTTATATTTTCGCATGCGCCACGCATGCGCCTGGGGCTGCTTCCAACGGTGGGAGAGACTTCCAGGTCTCATTGGACGGCTACCGCCCGCCTCAAGCTGGTCAGCCTCCACTCAATAAGGTGCCGTCTCGCCACGGTCTTCTATCCTCATTGGGTACATGGGGATTAGGAATCAACCGACAAGCAGACTGTATTTTTCCGCACCAGCGAATCGAAATACCAAACAACAAATGTCAGTTCTGAAACTTGGAACCTGGAACGTCAGGTCCATGCTTCCAGGATTTCATGACGACGTCTCGAATATCAGAGGCGTTAGAAAGTCCGCCGTGATTAACAACGAGCTAAAGAGGCTAAATGTCGACGTGGCTGCCCTACAAGAGACGCGCTTACCAGACACTGGTAAGCTAACAGAAAGTGATTACACATTCTTTTGAAAGGAAGAGGTTCCGATGAGCCTCGACTGCATGGAGTTGGTTTTGCCGTGCGAAACGACATAACAAAAGCAACAGAACCGAGCAGCAGCGGGAGCGAACGGATTTGGACTCTAAATCTGAGGTGCATTACTGGTACCATTACGTTGGTCAACGTCTATGCACCGACGCTCTCTGCGACGCCTGCTGAAAAAGACGCTTTTTATCATAACCTCACAGCCGTCCTGAAAAACGTACCACAGAAAAACTGTTTAGTGGTATTGGGTGATTTCAATGCCAGAGTTGGTGCAGATTACGAGTCTTGGCAAAACTGTCTCGGAAGCATTGGCATCAGCTTGATCTTATTCTTGTTAAGCGTACTAATATAGGATGCGTGCTCCTCACCAGATCATATCAAAGCGCAGACTGTGACACTGATCATTCACTGGTCTGTGCAAAACTGAAGCTCCCCCACACGAGATTTCACCGCACCAAATTGTCTGCTAAGCCTGGGATAGACGTCACTCGCATGTGCGAACCTAATCTAACTGCGAGATTCGCAAAAGCCTTCACGGACGAGTTCAACAAGACAACCTTACTTGAATGTGCTTCAGAAAACTGGGAATCGATAAAAAGCTGCATATGCCGAGTCGCACTTTCCACTTTCGGTCCGAAGAAAGCTTGAACGAGCCACTGGTTCGAAGCAAACGCTTCTGAGATGACTGCTGTGCTGGATGAGAAACGCTCAGCATTCTTGAGGTTCAAAGGTATGTCAACAGATGAAAACTTACGTCTTCTAAGAGCAGCTAGAAATAAGGTCCAACAGACTGCAAGGCGTTGTGCAAACGACTATTGGACTGAAGTTAGCATCAATATCCAAAAAGCTGCGGATACCGGCAATTTTCACGGTATGTATGATGGGATCAAGAGAGCCATTGGCCCAAACAAACTTAAAACGGCTCCCATTAAGTCTTTATCTGGTAAGCCGATTGTCGACAAAACTCAACAGATGGAAAGATGGGTAGAGCAATTCTCCTCCCTCTACTCTAGGGACAGTACGGTTCTACCGCATGCACTTGAAAATGTCGAACGGTTGCCGACCATTGAATATCTAGATACCCATCCTACACTTGATGAGCTCAATAAGGCAATCGACCGCTTAGCGAATGGGAAGGCCCCTGGTGACGACGGAATTTCACCTGAGCTCATCAAATGCGGTATAGCAGCATTATTACAACCTCTTCACCATTCGCTTTTTCAGTGCTGGCAGATGATGGGTGTCCAACAAGAGATGCGAGACACAAAGATCATCACGCTATTTAAGAATAAGGGTGACAGAGGCAACTGCAACAATTACAGAGAAATCTCCTTTCTGAATGTTGTAGGCAAAATGTTTGCTAAAGTCTTACAGATCCGGCTGCAAGTTTTAGCTGATAGAATTTACTCCGAATCTTAATGTGGCTTCCGCAAGGGAAGATCAACCATCGGCATGATCTTCTCCCTGAGACAACTTCAAGAAAAGTGTCGGGAACAGCGTATGCTATTATACGCTGTTTTTATTGATTTAACTAACGCATTCGACTACGTCAGCGGGGAGGGTCTTTTTAAAAAGCTTGATCTGATAGGCTGCCTCCCAAGGCTACTGAGACTCGTTATTTCGTTCCAATCAGGCATGAAAAGCTCAGTCCATTTTGACGGCTGCAGTTCAGATGCATTTGAAATTCGACGACTCTCAACCTGAACCGGTTGAGAGCACAAACTAAAGTACGGGATGTGATAATCCGTGACCTGTTGTTTGCCGACGATGCAGCCTTTATTGCTCACTCCCAAACGAGACACCTACAGTCGCTCATGGATGTTTTTCGTCGGTCATTGCAAAGATTCTTTGGTCTAACACATCACGCATGAGCCAAAGACCAAAGTTCCTTGATCAATGCTAATGTATTTCACCAATATCATGTTAGAAATGTGAGCTCGACGAACCGTCATCATTCACATATCTTGGCGTTCAACATGCGTGATAACTCTGCTAGAACACGGAGTTTGATACTCGGATTGCAGAGCAGCTGTATTTTGTCCCGATTGTAACTCTCGTGTTCGGGGTTTTTTTTAACCGCAAACTGACGTAAAGACAACAATGATGGCTTTATCCAGCGCAGTGCGTACTAAATTTTGCTTTACTATCGGCCACGTGAAAACTTGGGCCACCCACGTCAAGACACGAACGGAAGCTGAATTCTTTCCATCTACGAAGCATCCGTCGTATCTTGAACATATCGTGGATGGACAGAGTGACTAACGCTGAAGTGCTTTCAAAAGCTGGTCTGCAGAGCATATCCACCCTATTACATCATGTCTATAGAATGAAAAATGGTCGTATTCCGAAAGATCTACTTGACGGTGAGTTGCAATTAAGAAGTCGACCATTGGGCAGACCGCACTTGCGATACAAAGATGTTTGCAAAAGAGATATGAAATCTCTTGACATTGACCCCGCAAGCTGGGAAGAACTTGCTCTTGACCGCTCAATTTGGATGCATTGAGTAAAGCGTCGACTGCAGGCCGGGGAGGAGCGAATACAGCTCCTGGCTGCTGAACGCAGATCACGCCACCGGCGTGCAACTGATGCAATACAACAGAGTTTTGACTATCGTTGCAAGCGCTGCTGGAGAGATTGTTCCTCCCGAATCGGACTGTTTAGTCATTCAAAAAGTTGTAAAACATGAAATTCATACGATGTGATGTACATCCATGGTCGACATCCACCGACGGAGGCCAACAACAACAACAACATATATAATATAAATAGTTACCATTACAAAACGGTTAATAATTAGGGCATTCTCACTACGAACGCACGACTTTGGAATTCCTCGAGAAACTTCTCATTTGAAAGAAACCCAAAAATTCTTGTAACCTAAACAAGCATATTCCAGCAGCTTACGACGGTGGGAGAGACTTCCAGGTCTCATTGGACGGCTACCGCCCGCCTCAAGCTGGGCAGCCCCCAGTCAATAAGGTGCCGTCTCGCCACGGTCTGCTATCCTCATTGGGTGCATGGGGATTATATGTATCATTTATGCGCTCATCACAGGTATTTAGCCACATTGGCGTTATCTGCCTGTTTTTGTCATCAGATGAACACGTTATGTGTGCCTCGGAACAATGTTATATTTTTATATACGAAATTATTGTTTAGAGTTTCATAGAATCACGGTGTACTGTTCAAGCTCTCAATACGCTAAAAGCAATCAATGTTCATCCTCATGAATATTCCAATGTGAATCTCGTTTATCTGGTTCTCATTTTATCTTTTTCAACTGCGAAATATTGATAGACAACAATATATTTATCTATACGAATGTGCTTATTCTGAGTAGGTCTTTTATATATCTGGCGAACAGCAATAGGGCCAACACCCGTATGAGTAAACAGTCAAAATTAACTTCAAACGGTATATACTTTTGTGCAGATTTCAGTAAATACTTGAAACCTTTAAAGAAATAGAAGAAACATACATGACTGTTATATTGGTTAGCTTTCATCTAGTGGATTGCCATACAAAAGTATGAATTTGACATCTTTCGATTATGACGTAGAATTGATTAATTCAAAAATGAGGTCACATCTACATATTCATACATCTCTTAATTTCTGAGTTGGCTTTAATTTTTGACAAATTACCAGCAGATTGAAGTCGATGATTTATACGGTTCGTACCACGAACCTTGAACCACAGAACTACAAGGTGATTTCCGGTCAAGCGCTTGACTCGCTGATGGATGACAAATGTTTCTCGCATCCCCGTCAATTACACACCGCTACTGGTGTTCTGGCTGTTTGCCTTTATGGGATACAGACAGTAACTGTAGGTTCAGCGAGCTTTATATCAGTACGAATGTGTTATAGAATGGTGGGCTTTAAAGTCACTGTTTTATAGGATTCGTACAACGAACCACGATGTTTAAACTCATAACAGCAAAATGATTCCATGTCAAGCGCGCGAGGTTCTGATAGATGATCAATGCAAACGGTTGCCCACAATCCCCGCAATTACACAACACTCCCGGTTTCTGGCTGTTTGCCGTCATCGGATGGAGGTGGTAAGATCACTTTCAGTAAGCCTTGAAACAATGGTAAATTGGTATACTCAAACTCATTTCTAATTTGTGTTATGTGTAATCTCAGAAAGCACATTAATAATAACATTACATTAAAGGTAGTTTAACCTATGCACCAACTTAAATTTGGTTTTAAATAGCGAAAATGCACGATAAATATATTCCGCGGTTTTTCAGACGAGTGTTTGGGAAATACGAATTTAGAAAAACGTGAGTCCGGTTAACCATTTTATACGATTTACTGAGTGATTCCGTTTTGTATTTTTATTCAAATCCGCCAAAAATACACCATTTTTCGTATCCCAAAAGGAATAAACGTATCAACGTGCTTACCATCAAGAGCAAGAGTAGCCTCCAATATTAATGCTTCTATATACCTTAGGTAAATGTGAGATCGCAAGCAAAGATCTCTACACCCTCTTTGATGAGCCGTGTGATACTTGAAAGCAGACACATATTGATATTTCACTCTGCATATCACCGCTTCTATATATGATTGAAAATGACAGTTCTACCAATATCAACTGACAATAGCCTTCAAGTTCACGGCATTTCATATCTCCATTTTCACAGGCCGTTCATATTGTGATCATATTGTCCCGCCCTTGATTGTGTGCAATCGTAAAATTTCGGCAATTTTACTGACCCGAGATTTGCTTAGACTTTCCACGGCTCGTAAAATCGTGTTCATATCATGCGTAAACCTGCAAGGGCAACATTAACGAGTAGGTTTGCTTTTACAAATCTTATGTATGGGTTGCTGGAATGCTCATCACTGGCATGTAAGCATGACGTGCTAAAAATCCTAAATTTTGTGGAAGTGTGCGACCTACAATGACACGGAACGTATAGAAGATAAGGCAAAAACACACTCAGATGAGGTGTCTACGCATCGAATAAAACATGAATTCAATCAAGTGCTGTTGACCCGTAGGGCGATATCAACATGACAGCTCCTTTACGGCGTTGACTGGTCACTCATCATAAAATGCTTTCCACGCCAATTAACTCGACTACATTCAACACTCAAAGAAAATGTTTAAAACGAGACCGCCGTTAAATAATGGTTTTCAGCCATTTCGCTAGGGATAAAAAGCCATTGTGAATTTGTTCTCTTAGATCGTAAACGCGGGTAGCCCCAAATAAAGAGAGTGTAACAGTCAAAACCTTCATCTGCTCGGATAAGGTAACTGTTTGGCCAACATTACAACAACGCCATTCTGAGTTAGGAGTGGCAAACTTAACTGCTTTGAGGAAGCGACGATTTTCCATTCGCAATACGCTGCTCAATCAGCAAAGATGGGAATGAGAGCTTGTTTTTCGACAGCTATATCGCTACCAAATATTCTATTTGGGATAGTTGCGTTACGTATCCGATTGCGCTAGGTAACTCCAGCAATGGCGTTAAAACATGTATTTGCCATTCTATCGAAAAATCCGTCACTTTGAAGAGCAGGCTAATGAAAACCGACTTCAAGCGCATGCGGATCCTGATCCAGATGAGTGTAAACAGCACGAGACGGGTCGTGTGGTATGTGTGATGGAAATGCATGCAAATGAGCTTTTTTAATAATGGATTTCGTTCGTGTACACGAATTTTCAACGAATAAAATTTAATTTATCCATGAAAATTTCGGAAAATCATGTTTATAGAACAAATTTATGGTAATATGAATTGCTTTTTAATGCTAGTCTCATCTTCAAATCCCAAACACATTTGCTTTACTCTACAAGCGGCA
>JACCGJ010010555.1:0-25629 GCA_013407085.1 Atriophallophorus winterbourni | reverse complement strand
TCTCTCGATATTTATAATGCCGTTGTTGTGAACACTTTTCAAGTTCCTTTTTTCGCCAAATTATAAAGGGGATGGACCGAAACCTCTGAAGATTACGTTCTTGACCAGCGCTATGGCCGAAATAGTAAGGTAAGAATGGACAAAAGGGAAACGAACACTACTCAATGATGTTAGACTTAGCCCACCCAAACCAAGTCAAACACTCCCCTGTATGGAGGGACAGTGGATAGCAGTGTTCCATCCAAGGGAGAAAAAGAAAGAAATCAATACATCAAAAAAACATCATAGGTCCAGGGCCAAATCGAGTCGGTCTGATCAATTCACACCGAAACCTAATTGCCGATTCAAGGCGGCCGGAGACCAATAAGAGCTAACATGTTTTATCATCTCGGCACTGACTATTCAGAGGGATCCGGGAACACAATGTTTAACGCATCATCACATTCCACATGATTCATTACTACTAGTTGAGTCCGATTCCAGAGAAGCCGGACCAATAACTTCAGTTTATATTCCGACATTACACACCAAAAATACGATTAAGCGCATCTAGACAAACGCAAACAGCCTTCTCAACAAGTTAATCGAATTGTCCGAGATTATCAATAAAACGGCGCCCACAGACATAGTTGCAATAACAGAAACGTGGTTCAATGACTCATTGTCTGATAATGAACTTTCTTTGCCCAGCATGTCTCTATTCCAGCGTGACCGTTTAGGCGATGGCGGAGAAGCAGCAATCTACTTCAAGCAATCGTTTATCTGTAGAGCTATGAACGACCATGCCCTTGATATCACTGACACACTTTGGTGCACTCTGACTCTTACTTCAGGAGACCAATGCATTATTGGTGTGATTTATCGTTCTCCAACAGCAATTTTCGACCTAAACAATAAAACTGATTAATGGCTTTGCGCTAATGGAACAACGCGGTTACAATACTAAAAATATTAATAATGGGGGATTTCAAATTCCCCAGCTCTATAGCGGGATAATCATCCATCAGATACCAACACAAGCTGATTCTGGGCACAATTTACCAACGACTGAGAAAAACAAAGTTAATCAGTTACGTCGAGCGGTGATAAAAAGCGTTCCAATTGCCAATTGATGACTCAGATGCCACCGGAATCTGAAGAGCTCTTGTATAGACATGTAAAACGATAGAATAAATATCAAAACCAGGATCTCGCCTTGAAAAAACTTCGTCCGGATTCACATAACCACTAATCAGAACCGCCGGCTGACGGTTAGCAGAGACTTTTATAGGGGTTGGGGGTGGTTTTGGCGCCGACGAAACACACCGAGCCTGATCAGGAAACCAATTATTTCGACTGAGCCGACCACCTTGAGTGAAGTATTGGGAGTAGGATTGTGGTAGCGCAGCCACTTACGAAAATTAAATGAAAGAAAAGAAATCTCCAGGACCAGACGAGATCACTCCCAAAGCTGATCAAAGCCTGCATGCGAGCTATATGAACCTCTACCCTGCTCCAATCTAGCGTGATACCAAAGACTGGAAACTGGGACAACTAATGCCCTTTAAAAGGGTGGTTGCCGTTAGGAAGTTTAAAGTAACAGCCGCTGACATTGCTCTCTTCGGTATCAAAACGTTTGAGCCGAATAATAACCGCAGAATATAGTAGCGACTGTGGAAACGAATAAACGTTTGGCCGTTGCCCAACATGGATTTCGCAGAAATCGCTCTGGTCTAACAAATTTGTGACAAGCTTAGAAGATTGTATAGGCGGGGCTATATTCATGCGCGCTACCGGAATTTCTAACAAAAAAAAGCGTTTGACAGAGGTCAATCATAATTAACTCTTGAACAAGCTAAAGAAACACGGTATTGTTGGAAGACTATACAAATTGATAAGAGATTCTTACCAACAGACACTTTCGAATTCGTGTGGACGGCATGTTATCGAAGAACATTGATGTCGCCAGCGGTGTTCCACAAGGCTCCCGTGCTGGACAAATACTGTTTCTGGTCATATGAAACGACGATACCACTACCAAATGAAGTAAGATGTTTTTGTTTGCGGACGATTATAAAAGCATGGAGCGCGAATCAGAAAATGATGACGATTGTATTTGCTGCAAACGATTGGAATGCTTTGTACAACTGCTCATCCGAAAAATAAACGGTCAGTGAATATGGCACAAAGTGGAAATGATTAAGATCGGGTAATGACCTTGGCTTTTTCCTAACCAATACAAGTCGGCGACAAAACTTGGATTACACGAAGAAGAAAAAAATCGGTTTATGTCTGGGGTTGCTGTAGTTTGGAAAAAATGTTTCTACAATGCGGAGGGTGTTTACTTTCTGCTGAAACATATATTACACCTGGTCTAGAAAATGCCGCCACAAAAGTGGCTGATAAACATGGCTCCAAAAAGATATTCACTTCTAGATCGCATATTACCAGAGAGCTTTAAGCTTGTCATGGACTCGAAAACTTCCATTGCCGGGCGACTCAGACGGCTGAGCTGAGGGACACTTATCACAAAGGAGAAGCGAGGTGATCTTCAAAACCTCGCAAAAAACTTTACTAATGTTTCCACCCCGTGGACATATTTTCCACTTCAAATTCCGGGGCTATGGTTGCAAGTTGGAAATCCACCATTCAAAAGGAATTCCCGCATCGGTACTTTTATTCGATGCGTGAGTGCATTGTTTGGGAATTCCCTAATTGCCGATTTGGTAGCTCTTTACATAAACAATATAGTGGAACTATATATATATATATATATATATATAGAGAGAGAGAGAGAGATTTGTACCTATAGTTGAGAGAGAGAGAGAGATTTGTACCTATAGTTGCACTATATGGTTATTGTAAAGTTAAATGCTTTTTCAACTATAAATCTGTAATCTTGAATCATGATATGGATACTTGTAATAAAAAGAAGAAGAAATTCGCTTTATTCATTTGCACCAGTTTTGAACAGTTACATTAAATCCACAAGAATATTCAAAACAAACTAACAGGTAGCGACAACAAAATACAATCTGTCGCCTGAACTATGTTTCTTGTCAGTCTTGATTTCCACATGTGATCCAGTTTATTAGTGAATGTCGTAACCAAAGCTTCTGGGACAAATTTTAACTGCAATTCCGGGTATCTCATAATTAGTTATAAATTTAATTATAATTATAATATAAATTATTATTAATTAATTGGCTGGTAGGGAATTTAAAACAATGCAAACACGCACCGAATAATATTTCATTTAAAAGACGAGGAACAGTAGTAACTACTTTGTATGTAACCTAAATATCGCCTCAAATTCTTCTTATTGAATGCTTCCTCATGTATGGACAGTCTGATGTATCCTCGACGAATCTATTGGTATACCGATTTATTGAAAAAATTCATTCTGCCATTTGTATTTCTAGGATGAAATCATGTATAACAGAGCAAGCACGTGGAATCTTCTTGAACAAATCGAAGAAAACTGTTTGAAATAATTTGCGTAGATAATACAGGAGAACAGAATATAAAAAATGTGGTAATATACAAGAATAGAAAAATTATTATATTTACCTACGTCAAGTTTTAAAATGCGTAGGCGGGAATAATGTTCATCAGTCCAAGTAGCTTTGAATTAATAGGACTATTAAATGGAGAGGCGTTTCCAAAATGTTGAATTTTATGTTCCTCGATAATAAATGAAGCCAATTCATGAAATGCATTATAAATATGACTTTTAGGCCTGTAACTACCGAATATGGGTTTCCATTTTATTTCATGTTGAATTATTTAATATTGATTTTTTAATAGTAAATTATGTGTGACCAATAATCAGTCTATTTCAGAACGGTTGATCTGTGAATGGAACCGCCTCTGTTGAAATAATTAACCATATTAACGCACGATTCTTCGATTGTTAGAAACCTACGCGTGTTTTTCATGCCTGACCATCCATGGAACGTATCTGTTTGACAAAATTTTGCCAACTATCGTTCAGTGTTAATCAAATTCTACGATCTATATGTAATATATAGCAGCATTTTATACGCGAAAGCCAAGAAAGTGTAAACACTTAATTTGCTTTTTTTGCTTTTTTGTCGTTTTTAATAAGGTCAAGAAATTTATCTCATGACAAAAAGTCAAATCGACACTTTCGGATCGCGTGAGAATTTTAGAAGGTAATTCGATGTAACGAAGCGTTTCTCAACCGCCTGTGTAAATAAAATTAGTCTGAAAAACATCTTTCATTAGACAAAGAAATTAGAGTGTGTCAACAAACATTTTTCTCAAAACCTGGTCATAAAGTGATAGAGTTTAACGACACAAATCGTTACAACTGAGGCTGTCATCCAATAGAAAATATTACAAAGCAATTTTGTATCTTTTGTATGACTTTTAATTAAAAATGACTGTAACTATAATGAATTAAGTGACAAAACATGATCGGCCCGGATTAATGACTTTCAGAGTTTAGTATAAAATGTATGAAATTGGAGCAACTTAATTTATAAAACCGCATTTGTATGCATTTTCGTCCCACACTGTTTATACTCATCAACTACGGAGAGAACTATCAGGTACTTCATAAATTTTTAAATGCTCGATTTGCAGTATCATCATTATGCAGTTACTATACAAGAAACATAACCTGGGGCTTTGAATACGATTATATTTATACACCGCATTTATTGTTCTTCCACATCAAACTGTGTTTCACTATTAACATTGTGTACCACTAGCGGTACTGCATTTGGGAGCGACGTTAACTTATTATTACAAATGTTAAAGTATTCGCGCTTCAATTTACTTCAATCATATAGGTTCGACAAACTGCATCATGTATTGGGCTATTCATATTGGTTTCTGAATTAACCAATGAAAATTTCGAATGGGCTCTCCAGTTATTGGCCAATTTCACGTTGTCTAACGAGATGTGCTCAAATAATTTGGCAGAGATTTCACTCACAAATTCAGGATAATACTACTGACATGTGCAGAAGAACTGGCACTTGAATTGATGAGCAGCCCACCTTCAAATTCTAGTCGTCGAAGTTCGCGAAGAACTTCTGTCACTCCAGCTTCTTGTTCGTTCATTCGACATAATAATGAACTCCCCGGTGTCAGTGAAAAATTTTCCTTGAGATCTGCGGAAAAAGCTGGCCGCCGTCAATCGAGCAATGCGGAGAGCTCAACATTTAATCCCAGCGAAAAATTGCGGCGTATGTCCACACTATTTGCGTTTGATCGCACATCTGCAAAAGAAGCTTTATTAGCCGCGTTTGAAGATCCATGCCGAATAGAATATCGGAAGTTACGTTTAATCAACGAACAACTAACCAGCGATTGGAAACAGCTGAAACGATTTATTGAGCAACTTCAAGAGAGCTACAGTGCCTCTAGACAGTTGGATCCGATTCGAAGATATAAACAGTTACAATCCATGACGAAACGGACGGTGATGTATGTACGTTTGACGGAGGTAGGTAGCGTAGCGTCGGATCCACACACCCCAGATTCATTGATACAAGGCAGTGTTTTGCAGAGCGAGGCAAAAGCAAAGGAAATCGAAAAGCGAATATCAAGAATGAGCCACAGTAAGTTGATTATAAACAAATAAATTAGATTCTCTGCTATGTATTCATCGTATATAATGAATGTATATCTAGAGAAAAATTAAAAAAAGGCATATAATGTATTTTCCTTACAATAATGAATATAATATTTTGATGACAAATTACAAGGAATTCCTGGAAACATTTTTATATATTCAATAAAATGGAAGCCATTTATTTGCAATGTTCTTTTGTATGCATCGTTTTGCTTGGACTTCAATAATCAAAATGGATCTGACCATAAAAATTTCAATGTCGCCTGTAACTTTGATAAGTCCTATTCATAATCACTTAATACTTATATGCAAGATCCAAAGAGAAACATTTGCTTCAACTTCGCTCAGTGTTCTACAAAATATTGTTTGCATTTTCTGCTGACCTGCCACGCTGAAAGTAACATGACTTGAGCCAAATAATTTCCGCAATAAATCGGCGTATATAATCCCGAATCGATATTGTACTTACGAGAAATGACGGGATATTTGAGCATCTAACTGAATATCGAAAAGTAAAAGCATAATAGTTTTCCAGCTTCACCCTAGTGCATATGCGTAAAATTATTCTGTGTTAAACTGACGTAGAAAGACAAATTGCATTTACATACCACTATTCGATAAGGTTAGTACTACAAGACTATTGCGGAACCTGATTCGACTTTCCCTACCTTAAGTGTCTAAATAGCACAAAAAGGGGTCAGGGATTGTGTGTGTGACGGAAACGCCTGCAAATTAGTATTTTGTTAACGATCGTGTGTTTAAACCGTATCTACATGTGGTTGAATACATGTAATTAAACTGGTTGCTTATAATAGCCTTATCCAACAGAGACATAAAAGCGCAACTCGTTTTCAAATCCAATACTGTTTCAACGGCATGTGGATCCTGATGCTACTATCCGCGGTCAGGTGATGTGTGTGCCTGACGGAAATGCATGCAAATGAGCATGAATTAGGATGATATATCTATTGAAGTACAGAAAAATGTAATTTCCTGTTGCGACATTAGTTTATTTATTTTTTTCATTCATTTAAACTGACGGATTATGCATTTACATAAGATTTAGTTTTGTGCGATACATACAAATTACTGGTAATCATGCATTTCTAATGAAGCTAGATTTTGAAAATAAATTTTTAAGCATTCCGTTAGAAGTGTTTTTTGTAAGGTTTCACTTCTGACACAAAAGCTTCGTTAAACAAGGTGTAATATTCAGTATATATAACATGACTAAGTTGCAGTCAACTCACCTCTGGCTCTACATTTCCAATTAAAAGGTTAGAATTTGTTAAATAGATTGTAAGGGAACACATATTTGAAATTTATTAATGAAAATTCATTGTGATATCAAAATAATGTGAACAAGGCTCAAACTACTGAGTAATTATAAATGATATATCTGGCGGTTTCCGTTTCTGATGGTTGCAACAAATATTTAAATATGAATTATAATAGGGCATTAATAATTGCTTACAAACCAGCAGTACAAACCAACACACCTACCGTATTTTCCGTTGCAATACAAGGAATCGGTGTCGGACCAAATTGAAAGCATTTTCCAATATTACCAATATTTTTTATCATTGACAGTGGTAATTTAACTCCTAAATGTGGTAGAGCGATTGAGATGCATAAAAGTTGTTCACAATATCAACTTGTCAGTGGACAGCAAACCCACGTTTCAAGGAGCGCGTTTCAAACGTTGAAAGACTATTATTTTCGTGTTGCATTTGCTTTCACGAAATGTAAGCCTCTCCAGTGAATTTGTTCCATGTATTTATATTAAATTTTCTCACGGATGTTGCATCATTCTTTTACTGAGAGATTACAAGTAGTGTGGCAATTGTCACTTAATGTGGAACTCTTATTGTATACCTGGTGTTCTGCAACGTTAGGCTTTGAAATTAGACTTTAATGATATTGCATGAGGTGCCAGTTGTAGGATGTACTGTTATTGGCTAATCTGTTTTCGGTGACCCAATATTCATTGTATTATTAATGTTTTGTTTGTTTAATTTCGATGAAACATTTTTTGCTCAACAAAGCAAATATTAACAAATTTATATTGGAAATTTTCTAGAAGTTCTTAATATGTGAATATATATATATATAATATATATATATATATATATTTGGCCTCGTTTGACTATGTTTCTAGCTCACATGTGCATAATGCGCTAACTAGTGTCATTCAATATTGATCTCAGGTCAATAACAAGAAATTAGGAAAGAACTGGCACTACTTGGTATTTTCGATAAATAAATTAACAGAGAAATGAAAACCATTGAAATAACAGAAATTCAATGTGGGTACAACCACTTATTAACTATTCTGTTCTGAATTAGTTAGTTTGGAGCAATATATACATATTTATCGGATAATGAATTGGTCGTTATGAATCCGAAATGTATATGTGTATATCTTATTAAACAAAAATCTAAAATTAATCTAAGGGTTTATTCCTTGTTCATTTCTATTAAATTTCGCCAATAAAAATATCACTGCTTTTGAAGACAAGTAGATTAACCTGGTTATGATTTGTCGCGAGTATATTTTATTTTGATATTTAGAATATCTAGCAACTATACCTAAGATACAAGTCATTCGGATTTGTTCTATTCATTCACTTGATAGTGTTGCATGTAAACGGTCGAATGTTAAAGAAATTAGATATGATAATTGAAGTATTCAGTCGAAATTATTCATGTCCGGTTGATAATAATGTTTGGGTTGAAAGTACCAAACATTTTTACACGCTGAGTGGGCAAGTTAAAATATTTTTATTTTAATAAAAGTCAATTTCAATGAAAATTATAAAAAATTAATTTATTATAAAACACATCTCCAGCTTTTTTGAAACACTACATGCATAGATAAGTGGAATAAAATTAATCTAAACAACATCAAAATTTAAACCCGAAAATTCAATATCACGTAGTATTTATTAAGTTGGATTGGCCGAGACAATTTCAGATTACGAAATAATCGTTGATGGTAATATATCTTCTGTTGAAATGTTTAGATCCATAACGCTTCAGCTGTTCTCAAAATGGTGAAACAAAGACTTGGAGACAGATTTTGAGGTACCGTGCAAACGAATGAGAACGCATCCCCTGTATTAATCTATGGCCCTGCTGATCAGGTGGTCTTGGATAGAACTCTTCACTTACATAAAACATATTATGTTCAACCAACTAGGATGTTGTTGAGAAATTCGCATTTCCTGATTACGTGTCCTAAAGAACAACTCACGAATCGTTTATGGTTAGATGAAAATAAAAAGGGTATGCTAAATGTCTAGCACAATCAATCGTTACTTCATTTGACTCATATGTTTCGACATTCTTTTGAAGAAAGAATATGTGTATACGGTAACAATAAAGTTTGCAATGAATGGGTTATAGTAAGTTTTCGGTAACGTTTCGCTTCTGAACACAGAAGCTCCATCAGACCAAGGTTGTCGGTACGAACAGTGTTCAGGTTTAAATGGCATTCTCTTGACCAATCCTGAGTTCTTTAAGCTACACAGGGGAGATCAAGATTGATCATGCCCCCTAATTGCTGTGTTCATCCCTAATTGTTTATTGATTGCACAGGTCAACGTTTGTTGACACACTGCTCACGTAATTTTGTGCGTATTAGGTGTGATGTTCGTTAATCCTTATCCGCTGCGAAACCGAACGCCAGATTGTTGAGATATCCCCCCCATCCACCTCGTTCACCGCATTCGCCCCAGCCTTTGTTATTTCAACTGCCTCGACATAAAGTCTTTCCCTATAAGATTTCACATCCCGTCTTATCACTCCCACGTTATCAAGATCTACGCTCGGTCCATTGTCTAGCACGTGTTCAGCTAGGACAGAATCGCGAATCAGTGATTGATATTCACTGTAATTGCGGGTTCGCTTTCCCGCTCGTTTCCTGTGTTCATTAACCCTAGTGCAGAGTTCTCTTGATGTCTACCCAATGTAAACACCCGCGCAACCGTTGCAGTTGATTTTGTAGATGCAGTTCGGCGCACAACCTAAAGGAGTCTCATCTTTGAGATGCACTAATACGGAGCGGAGAGTTCTACCTGCCTTATATGTCACTCTAGTACCTGCGCTATTCGGAGGCGCTTTTGACATACTGTAGAGATACCGTAGTTCGCCTAACTTTTTCCGTCTTCGGTTGCGGATGTTTAACTCGGTTCAATTGGCGCTTTATTGGGCTCTTCGAGTAACCATGATTTGCAAGTCGGTGACTTTCTTCTTCATGAGTACGTCTATTAACTGCATCATCGCTCGGATGCGGTCAACCTTGTAGAATAGCGATTTTGCTATGGACTGAAATCCCTTTTAGGGTGCGCAGATGTGAATCTCAAAATGACATCTGTGTCGATAGGCTTACGATATACCGTTGATCTTATCTTGCCGTTGACTTTTATTTTCAGGAATATGGACTCCCGATCTGTCGCGAATATTTTCAAATACTGTATATGGTGACGTTCATCAAAAGATTTAAAAAGGGATATGTTATCTTTAAATTGACTCGATCACACTGTCGACGGTATATATTAGTGAAATGACATATTATAAATGTTTTATTTCATGAATGTGGTAGAATATTTTAAAACTGCAACATGAATCTTACAGCATATTATCATACAAATAATAACAACATTGAAATCTCTACCCATAAAATTAGCGAAATATAGAACAAGAAGAATAAAATGATTTTATTCGTGTGAACGAAATTTCAGAAATTAAATTAATGTCTGGACAAAGCCGAGAATAAGTAAGATGTATATAATTCACACAAGCCTGATCCGAGAAACGTGCCAAACAATAAATGCTGTTCGTGGGGCAAAATACTGTCAGGTTACCCATGCATAAACATATGTGCGAATGAAATTAGAAAATGAAGTTAGGAAATTAACGATGAGATCTCAACATAGGTTATCAAATTGTCAGGCGCACCTTCAATTCTGAAACAGCCATTGATTCATTAACCATATATCGTGCCAGGTAAGGAACAAAGAGTTTCTGAATTTATTAGTTCTTGAATAGGCAATCAAATATTGGCTTTGAGTGTATAAAAATGGTTAGCAGGCAACGATTTTCTTGTTCAGTGGATGTGAACTATCACAATAAATGATTTTGATCCGCCTCTGCCATTTGCTGTAGCGACTATCAACGATAGTGAAGACACAGATAAATCTTGAGATAACCTGAATACCTCTTGTTATCAGCAGAATATTCATTTGCAGGAGCCCCGGAAAATTTAAAGGGGATGCGTATAGGAGGTGTGGAACAATGCGATGAAATTAACAATCTTCATGTATATTCACCGGATTCGTGCATTGTATGCTCATCAGATTGGACAGTATGATCAGGATTCGCAAGCATGCATGTGCCAAAAGGTTGTGAAAACAAATGTCTTGAAAACAAACGAAAAATTATTGGGAAAGCTCAATAATCAACTATTACAATGATTAAAGCCCAGTTCCATTTAAGATATTACACTGGTGACGAAGCCGTACTAGTCGTTATAAGATTAACAACTCTCTAACTAGTAAGCTAGATCAAATAGTCAATATAAAGTTCACATAGATAAAGGTAAAAATATATCCCACAACTATTCGGCAATCAAACAACAACAGCTTGGGGTCCAACAACACTTCATGATACCTTAACGAGGGTATTCAAATTCACCTGCTAGGTTGGCGCGCGATACAATGGATGTATGACGCCTGACAACGAATATATTCGCACCATCAGCGTAACGAAAAAAAATTTGTTCTATGTAAGTAATGTGCTCAAACTTAACTTATGTGATCGTCAAGTTCATCTGAGTAAAACTAGATAATGCATTCTCGTTTGTTTACACAGTACCCAAAAACGAGTCACGAAGACTGTCTGGAGCATTTTAAGGGCACGTGATGAGACTGCGATGGATCACTTTCGACCGATTTAACAATTATTTCGCGATTTCCAATTATCTTGGCCAACATACCATAACGACTTTAATTTGGCAGAGTTTAATTGTGGTGTGGGTAAGACGACTATTCCATATAAACAATGTAAAGTCGAACTTTAAGTGAAATACGGCTCTATTAATGCGTCCTATGCAAATAGATGCGAATTAGTTTATAAAAATAGCCTAAATCATTTTTTTCGGATGATCCTCAACTCAAATACTCGAAAGCAAATTATGCTGATGACCTAATGGTATTTCAGCAAGATAGTAACTCAGGACAGTACTGTTTTAATTCAAATTATTTCCTATTATTTTGGGTCTTATTAATCGATGTTTTCTAAATCATGCTGCTATCTAAAAATCGACGTGCTACTTAATATCTCACTTTATTTCAAAGCGAAAAATGTTACAGTATATCTTCTCTAGTAGAAAACTGGGACGAAATATATGCCTCAGCTATTTCAACGTGTTTATGCAACGTTCCATTTTGAAAAGAGGAATCTTGATTGTTCGATAATGTAACATTTTGTGATTTATAAATTTTTAGTTTAGAACAAAATATTTCTCTGTAGATTAAATATTACAAGATTTATTTGTGAGAAAACTGATGATGAAATTTAAAATCTAAAACTCTAAATAAACATCATACTCTTTTATTAAACATTCAGAAAATTTCGTTCATTCATGAAGTAGATATGAACGACTGAATCCGTTTCGAGCTTGCGTGTTTAGACTTAGGGAAATTACTCGATGGATTCCTTGCTAAAATGCAAGATGGCATTCATGTATAACTTTGTATACCATTTATCCACTGTTTCAAGGCTCGCTCAACCTAATCTTACTGTCTCCACCTGATGATGACAAACAGCCGGAAAACTGTAGTGGTGTGTAAGGTATGGGGATGTGAGCACCACAATACATTGGTCTATTACATGCGCCTCGAGCGCTTGGTCAGGAATCACTTTGTGTTTCTGTATTTGAACATCGTGGTTCTTTGTAAGAAACCTATATAACAGTGGCATACAAGTTTATCTTTATTTACCGCTTTTACACTGTTTCAAGGCTCACTGAACTTGATCTTACTGTCTCCACCTGATGACAGCAAACAACCAGAAACCGGCAGTGGAGTGTAATTTCGGGGGATGTGAGCAACACATCACTTTGTTCATCCATAATCGCCTTGAGTGCTTGACAACGAATCACTATGTGATTCTGTATTTGAACGTTATGGTTCGTTGTACGAACCCTATGCAACAGTGGCATTTAATTATAAACTTGGTTCCATTGTAATTACCATTTAAATAGCCTAAATGCATATATCATGGAAAATTAATACAATTTCAACCACACATCATTTTTAACTGTACTCGGAAATAGGATAATATAGGCATGTTTATGTGCATGCTAGTCTATAGAGTATATCGGTATTCTTTAGAGAAATGTAAAATAAAACTTTATTTTTTAATCAGCTTAGCAAAAACATACATGGCCGCTTTAATATGGTCATTGAATACATTTTGAAAAAGCATGAAAGGTAGGTAAAGGATTTTAAATCGCGAGTTGCTTCCAATTATAGACTCGAATATTAAGATTTCCAATTAATTATCTGGTAAATAATGGAGTTTATAATCAAGGTTTTCCCTTCAATAAATTCAAGGATCTTTGAAGCCTTTGCTTTACTCATTCAATATTAATAAGGAAGATATTTTATAATCAAATTCAAATGTACTTACATGCGTGCAACGTATTACATGTTGGAAAAGTTTGAAAATATATTAAAACAAACATAAAACAGATTATGGTCCACAAACAAATCAATGCAATTGTATCTATTTTGTCAATCAGGTCTATCCACTGACGAGGTGGAGTCAGAAAACCGACGGCTACGAGAAATGAATAGCCGACTGGAAACCCGGATAGAACTGATTGTGCAAACAATCAATGAACTGGATGCATTATATCGATCGAGCAAACATGACAGCTTCGTCAAGCGGTACAACGCTTTGCGAGAAATGATCAAAGATATTGTGAACAACACAGATTTGATTGAGGCACCTTGATTCAGAGCACTTATCTTTTTTTCTGAAATTAAGCTTTTCCGTTTCATGTCAATCATTATTTTTTTCATTTCGATTAAAATGCACGTATTGTTGAGTAAATCTTTCAATCGTTGTATCAGAAGCATGTAACATAAAATCCATATTGCTATGGCCAGTATGTTGTTTTTTTTCAAATATTTATTTTAACCTGATACATCTATATCAACAAGCATTGCATCTAAACAGATCAAAATCTTTTGAAAACCAAACTGACAATTCTGAGAATTATATTTTATTACCAAAAAGCTCACTACCATGTTATTCCATCACAAAACCCAGGACCGTTTTCGTACTGTTTGCACTCATCAGAAAGGGGCAGGAGTTTCAGGATCCACATGCGCTTAAACAGTGGAATATTGTTAACTAAGTTGCGTTTGCATGCCACTGTCGGATGATGTCGGTATGTCTAACCTGTACAATCACATGAGCACATAATCATGTAGACGGCGTTTAAACCCATGATTAACAAGCAAAAACTTATTTGCTGCATTTTCATCAAACACACAGCCCACGACCGGTTTAGGGCCGTTTTTTACCAATGGGATAGTGAGAGTAGGATCGGGATTCACATGCACTCGAAACAGTGGAGAATGATAAACAAGGTGCGCTTGTATGCCACTGTTGGATCAGGTTGGTACAATCCACCTGTTTAATCACATGAGTCCACACTCATGTAGACTGAATTTGAACCAATGACCATGAAGATACAAGCTTATTTGCATGTATATTGATTACACATACAACCCTCGAAAGGCTTCGTGCTGTTTGCACTTATCAGGTAGGGAGATTATGATCAGGATTCACAGCACTTAAAACAGTTTAATGATTTGTTAACGCGTTGCGGTTGTATAGCACTGTTGGTTATGGTTGGTACGAACAACCTGTTCATTCACATGCGACCAAATACATGTAGAGTTGGTTTGAACCCGTGAGCATGAAAAATAAAATTCATCACACACGATTTATTTCAATCTAATTCCACAGTGAATATTCTAACCACTGCTAAACGGCAGCAATAAAGCGAAAATTTGAGAGAAAAAGTCGTTGTCTTCAAACGTGAAAAATATGCGAAAAATTATCTGTTGTGTATGATCGTTGCGAATCGCGAACTGCTGGTTGCAACAATTTTAATGCCGTTCTGGAGAGAAATATGTGCAACTAAAACTGAAGCAATCCAAGTATCATATACACCAATTATTTGTATATCTGAAATATAAACCCATTTTAATGAGATTCTATATTCTATGACTATTGTAAAATGAATATTTTTTGAATTCAAGAGAGCTGCTCTGACAGCCAATTACTTAGTCAAAGATGGTGTAAGAATTTGCAAAAATAGTTACTGCTTTTTTAATAAATGCAGTATAATTTTCCGTATTACTTATAGATGTCCCTAAAAAATTGCGATTCTATCAATTGATTAGTAAAACAACAAAATAGACTTCATCAATATCAAGCTAATTACAAATATATTCATGAATAACTGTTATTCTACAAATCCACAGTTTGAATATTGTTTATATCCTCGCAGTACTGACTTCAGTTACAAACGAAAAAAGGATTTTTTCTAATTTTCACAGGTGATTTGTTTACCCAGGCAACGGATAAATCTGCATTGTGCGCACCATTGATTGAATTATTTAAATAATCTCTAAACGAAGGAGTGTTGCCAAAAGACCTGAAATCTGTATTTATTTCACCTACGTCTAGAAGGTTGGTAGACGTTAATATCCAGGAAACTACCCCTCCGCCTGCTTACATTATGTGATGTCTAGAGTGCATATTGATGGAAAAATATTTCATCAATTGGAATTGCTAGATTTACTATCTGCAGTGCAGCATTTTTAGAAAATCTAGCATATGCGTGCTATGGACTCAAATTTTTGACGAAGTAGCTAGCATCCACGCTTGCTGTCTGGATATGTCTAAATCTTTTTACCGATTTGATCTCTTTTTATTACTGAAAAATCCGCAGCTGATGGATATCAGCAAACAGCTACTTGTATGGCTTCAATGTTAATTCACTGAGTGCAGGGCAATCGTTCGAATCAACTGGGTATATTCAGTGATCATTTATAACCCTAGAGGTGTATCTCAAGATTCCGTTGCCGCGACAGTATGTTTCTACCCTAACCATCAACGACCTGCTAAGGAGGTTCTCATTTGTGACGACATCAAAATTCGGAATCGGCTAGTCTAAAATGCGGCATTCATATCGACCTTGCATAAAATTAATAAATCCACAGGTTATAATCTTATTTTTTAATAAAGTCAAATTTTGTAAAAAAAATAATTACGTTTTATCGCGTATAATGTTGTGTCTTCTATCAACTAATTCTAAAACTACGAATTTCATAAAAAACTGGATAATATGTTGAAGTGATCTTTCATGAGGAACAAGAAACCTCGTACACTTGACAAAATATGCTTAGTCAAATTTTCTGCAAACTGTGTACATCTACAAAATGGTTTTCAATGCTCTTCGGGTATGGTCAGTATGAGATTTTGGATCATTTCAGTACCAATATCGCGTTGCGTAAACGATTTTGCGCTGGACCGAGTTGGCAAGTTATCTCGAATTGTGGTTAGGCGACAGCCTAAACAACATGCCTTGTGAGGTCATATACAAGTATGCTTCATTTATCCTGGATGTGCAGCGATAGATTTTTCGAACCACTTATCCAAGAACATTGCCTAAAATCATGATTACCTACATGATTTCAACCATGGAACAATTACGCAAGCGTGAAATATCTTGGTAAAACAGGATATACTATTGCTTGTGTTCAGAAGCTATAACTATCAACCATTTCAAAAAATCTTCAGAGTGATTTGATACTGACGTAAAAAATATCACATATGCTATATCATCCAGTAAACATCGAATAAATATTGTGACTCAGTACATAAACGGAGTAATTCAGCGACCATACTAATTCACATTGACCTACCAACTCTCGAGGATATCTTTCTAATGCGTTCGTCGAAAATAGTGTAACTGTTCTAAGCGTCTGATCATTTACACACCCAGTTGGTGCATAACAATATAACTATATCTGCATATTTACTGATGAAATATATTCAATTTAAATATACGTAACATTAGTTAATTATGTTTTAGTTCTTTTGCATGAACGAATATTATATATGCTATGGCAATTATGTATCTGCGTGCTATTTTCATGGGGTACTTACCAAATTCAAGGGAGAACATGTGTGTCACGAATATTATAAGATATGTTTTTGATCGTGCAAACAGCAAGAAGCTCAACAATAACCATGGGAAGGTGTAAATTTAAATGAATAAATAAATCAAGATAAGTATTTAGATAATGCGAATCGCTATATTTGTTTGGAATTCCCTACCGCAAGATGTAGTGGACTCTCCTTGCTTGGCGATTTTTAAAGCGAAATTGGACTTGCACTTGCAAACAAACATCATTCGTGAGCCTCACATTTAATATTCACTATTGCTTTTATACTATTGTTTATTGTTTATTTCACTATTTCACGGGAAACAAATAATTCAATAAAAATTGATCTACTTTCGTAATTAAATCTTGCAAGTTAGTTGACTGAGCAACGTAGAAGGTAAACCGTTCCAAGTAAAACAGACACGGATAGAATACAAATATCTTCGACAGATCTGGCGGAAAAATTTTCGTATCCATTAGTGTGTATAATTCGTGTAAGCGATGGTGTGGAGTATGGAAAATTGTGTACAGTAGTATGAGATCTCATCTGGTTCGCAAATAATAAATGTCAAACAGATTCAGATGACCTATTATTTCTTTACAAGGCTTGTTTCGGTTGCTCAAAACCTATTTTTGTTGAGGATAGATAGAATCGCTGCTTGAGTTATAAATCCTACTTTAGACACGGAGACAATGACTGCACACCGTATTTATTCATAGATTTATTCATAGATTATATGCAGGTAAAAAGCAATGCTTTACAAGTCCCACAAAAATGTACATCGGGTCGGATGGTAAAAAATATCAAAATATTTTTAGATTATTTTCAAACGTGAAAAACATACTTGTCCATGTGGATATCTAGTGATTTCTTGAAAACATCAACGGTTCCAGATTGTAACACTTGTAAACTGTTCCACAATTGCACATTGAGAACGGAAAATGCATATTTGCGGCAGTTCAACCGGCACTTGTAAACTGTTCCACAATTGCACATTGCGAACGGAAAATGCATATTTGCGGCAGTTCAACCTGCTATGCTGTTGGTAAAGTTTCGATTGGTGACCTCGCAGACGTGTGTTATGGGAAATGGGAAACAAACGACCGCCAGGATGATTTGTTTGATTAAGCACTGTCCAAATGAATATTAGTGCTCCTCGTTTCCGTCTGTATTGAGCCGAATGTAAATTCAATAATTTAAGTCTCATTTCGAATGGATAATTAGATAGTCCCAGGACGAGTTTTGTCGCTCTGCGCTGTGGAGTTGCATGACTGGTCTCAAGTATGTATTCATTATCCTTGGGAATATGTATTCATTATCCTGGGCGAAACTTTCCTAAATAATATTTTGAGTAGATCGATGACACTTTTTGCTTTTTCCAAGGTTTGTCTGTTTGAAGGGAGGTTTTTAAACTAGAACATATCCAGAAACATAATTATTTTTCTTCACCGCAATTTTCAATGACATGCAAACCTGCAGGATATGTAAACTCTACTCGAATCTCAACATTCATGAGCCTGTATT
Organism: Atriophallophorus winterbourni; assembly: GCA_013407085.1. NCBI lineage: Eukaryota > Metazoa > Platyhelminthes > Trematoda > Plagiorchiida > Microphallidae > Atriophallophorus > Atriophallophorus winterbourni. Next base: position 7,268 of record JACCGJ010010555.1, on the reverse strand, counting down.
TGTTGAAGTTTTCTAAGGCGATGATGAAAATTCGCATTTTTGTAATCATTCAAATCAAAATCACTATGGTTGCGACTTTCATAATGGACTAACTATTTTGTAATAATATTTTTAAAATTATATCACATTTCTTGAAAATTTAGCACCTATTACGATCGAAGTGCACGTCCAAAATTGAAATAATCGTTGAAGAAAAAATTGACTTTCTGTTTAAACCTGGTTGTAAAAATGGAACAAAAGCTAGTTTTATCTGATTGTCGGATGGTAACGTTACCAAGGATAATGAATGTCTACCTTTGGATGGAGTATGCGGTCGGGTCTCGGTTCCTTGCCTGCGAAAAGATATTGCTCTCTTCGATACAACATATCACAGAGCAACAATGTTAGTGACGGGTCTTCGCAATGTTCCATGAACCGAAATACTGCGATGTCTGGGTCTGTGTTTTTACCCAAAGGAGGATACGACGCGATATTATTCTGACCTATAGAACTGTGTCTACCGAAGGACATCCACCAAAACACTTACTTGATGTATGTGATGGAAAAGTGACACGCGGACACACCTTATCCCTTTACGTTCCAAGTTCCCGTATTGTTTGTCGGCGCCATTTTTTCGCCTTACGAGATATATTTGTTTGGAATTCCCTACCGCAAGATGTAGTGGACTCTCCTTGCTTGGCGATTTTTAAAGCGAAATTGGACTTGCACTTACAAACATCATTCGTGAGCCTTACATTTGATATTCACTAATGCTTTTATACTATTGTATTTTTCATGTTTTTATTCATACCATAATCCTGTGGTGTTGGAAAGTATTAACTTTTTAACCATAAATCCTTGAATCCTTGAACCCTTGAATCCTTACTTTGAGCACACAAGTTGTGCTTGTATGCCATCGTTGGATAAGGCTGTAGCATACAAGCACAACTTGTTTACCATATTACACTGTTTCAAGCGCATGCGGATCCTGATCCGACCGTCCCTAAATGATGACTGCAAACAGCAAGAAACCGGAGATAGGGTGTGTGATGAAAATGCACGCTAATGAACTTTTACTTTATGTTCATTTATAATGTTAACACTGAATCTACACGATTTAATCCGACGGCGGATTCGTAGTAACCTCATGTTGATCTTCAAAATCCTGCATACGGAAAACCATCCCCTCAAACACTTGCTTAAGCCCGAATGGCCTTACTTGAACACAAACACATTCAATGTCTTTAAGCATTCCGCATTCTCGATTGGACATTCGCCGTAATATTTTCTCGGTAAGAATTTCTTTCACTTGGAACATTTTGCCTGAAGACATCACACGCTCGGAATCTGTTGAGATTTTCGCTTTCAAACTCGATGAGTTTATAATGAAACATGCGGTATTGTGACTGTCCCTTTTGATTTTTGAGAGATTTTGTATTTGTTAGTCCATATACCTTGTCATCCTATGGTTAATGTTGAGCTGACTGCTTTTTCTACCATAAAACTTTCTGAGTTCTGAGATCTGGGTACCACCAATGGAGATTCAACAAAAAAACATTGTCCAACAAAACTCATTAATTTGCGAAATATACGAGAATAGTTTGAACATTACAAAGAAATAAACTCAATTATTGTAGAGTTTTACATTTCTAACCAAATGAATTAGGCAATCCAATTTTCTCCGCGGAAATGGTTCTCAAATTTCAAGAGGAATATAATTAACTTTCTGAAGTTTCCCAGTGAAAAATCGATATTCCGCAAAATATTTGGAGTGATAGAATAAAAACTATTTCATGAAGATTAGAAAAAAATGAATATTGAAAATTGAATATACTAATTATCTGAATTACCAAAACATATTTTGAAATTGCATGTTTCCGAAATTATCAACCGACAATTATAACTACTGCCGTCTAGGGTATCTTGAAATTTATAAATGCATGATAGCAAGCCAATCAAAGAAATTAACATATTTCAACGTAAAATCAATCAAACGATGCGAGCTAACTTATTTTGATGCGCATCTCCATGCTTATTTGTGCTACAGATTTTCAAATAATCAGGAGGCTGATATCATCATTGCAACAGTGAGATATTTATGGATTCATTTTTCATTGAATATTTACAAGAAACAGTCATCTCAGAGATAATTGTTTACATAATCCGAGTGTTATGAAGCATATATTTTATTTGCAACCGATCTCTCACGATTTAAATAAGAGTAATTAATGTTTCATATACTTCATTTGAAGTGATCGGCGTTCGGACATTTGTAACGTTCAAGGGGCGAATCCATTTGCAAGTTATAAGTGGGCTTCGTTCATTTATGCATAGTATGTGCACAACAATTCGGTTCTGATATGATTTTATCAATAACTCTATGTAAATATACTTTGTGCGTCGATGTGAGAATTGTTAGCGAAACCGCATGAGTATATTTGAATTATTAATAATCACACCAGTATTTTTGTGCATGAGCAAATTTTGCTTAACTGCATAAAATGGAAACATTATGCTTTATTGTAAACTAGCGGATTCGTAGTACATTGATAATATATGTTTGCTAATTAGTTTTTTTTATTTTTTGTAATTTTTTAAAATGTAGCATCGAAAACAATTTTCAATATTATCGCTAGCAAACCTGCGTGTAAACAACGAATCCAGATTGTACGGTTCCTACCTGATAAGTATAAACAAATGAAACTATTGCAAGCCTTTACGATGGAAATGTATGCAAATACACAATTTTGTTAAAAACCTTTCCTGTTTTTTTCGTTATCTGGTGGTGACAGCTCATTAAATCCAATTATATTTCACCATCTTATTGGGGCAGGTAGACAGGAGCAGGTTTGCTGTAATATGTGCTGGTATATTAGCAAGTGAACGTTTCGTTCAAAAGTCAGAAAAACAAAAATGGTTAACACTGTCTGCCATGTATGGATGTTCTAACTTTAGAATTGTTTCGTAACCTGCCTAAATTGAAATAAAAAATATTAGACTGTACATATTCCCAAAATCAACAAATGAAAATAAATTCAGCAAGAGAAAATTGAATTTTGTCATAATAAAACGATGTGGGCAATATTCGTTTTTTTGTCTGCTAAATTAATTTACAAACCGCTATTTGATTTCTGCGTAATTGGTCAGTCTCGTGGGAATACGGTCGTAAATTGCGGACTATTGAGCTGACATGGTGAATTAGGCAAATTTGTTTGACTCAATTTGTTTCAATTTTTTCTCTTTTGCCATAAATCAATATTTGTAATCCAAGCATTTTCGGTGAAAATTCGAATTTATGTGGACCAGGTATAAAATAAAATTTCGAGTAACTATTATAATGTAGCTAATAAATCCATAGTCAAATAAAAATTCTACTAAAGACACGTCACAAATAAGAATTTCAAATAATTTGCGTTATTTATTTCGCCAAAAATTCGAAAGAGTAGGTCATCTCAAAAATGATGCAGAATAAATTAATTTGAGTGTAAATTATATCTGGTTATACGCGTATCTCTCAATAACTAACTAAAGTGGACAATTCAACTAAAGAGGGTTCGTTACTTTATGCTCCCCTGAAGGCGTTTACAATTTTATCAACGTGTTTGCTACATTTTCTAAGATAAGGGGGCATAAATAATACAGGGAATTAGTCGAAATTACTGGTTTCTTATTGTAGTGGTTTAGAAGCCAAAACGCTCAGGACAGAATGTTTATTATTTTAGTTTATAATCCCACAAGCACGCAAATAATAGCCGTTAGCAACCGTCATATGGTGATCACACCTGCTCCAGATAGACGGTCAATTCAGTATGAAAAATATCTCAGGTCCTCGATACATTTGTCAGGTGACAAACATTCGACATGTTATTGCCAATTTTAGGGTCACTATGAGGTTTTTGGCAATTTGGTCAACCTCTTGCTTTTGTTGCGCCATGGTCGTTAGACTGACATTGACAAGCTGATTTTATGCGGATACTGTTATCGTTTCCTTCGATTTACGGTATATTATTTTCTCCATCATGTAATTTGCCTCACATCTCCAATATTCAATCTTAGCAGTTCAGTTTAATGCTGAATTTTAAAGTTTTTCTGATTACAAGAAATGATCTTTGGAAACACGCTAAAAAATCCGCAAAATTTGTAGACGTAATTGAACCGCTTTAGATTGCAATTAAATCGCGGATTGGGAGATTTGGTCCAAGGTCAAGAGATTTCTCCACTTATCAATTTGCTATACACTATGTCTTAGCGCACCTCTAAATAGAACAATCCGTTCCACTTACGTGGAGTGAAGCTCACTACATCGGCATGCTTTTGATGATATGATAGATATTCGGCTTTCTATCAAGGGATACTGGTCGCTGGAAGCTGGTCAGCCAGTTGTCAATCAAATGTCTTTCCGCTACGGGCTGCTATCTTCATTGTATGCTTGGGATTAGGAACAAAACGAAAAGCAGACTGCTTATTCTGCACCAGGGAAATAGATTGCTAACATCAGTAGTAAAATCAGGAATCGGATATAACCGCTCTCTGTATATTTATTACAAGAAAAATGTGAAACATCAGAGATTCAAGAAAATCCGCAGCATCACCAATGAGTTGAAAGTTTGAAGGTCGACGTGGCCTACTTGCGAAGTAGTGACAATCAGACACTAGCATACTAAACAAAATTGAATAAATTGAAATTGGCTGAACAAGGTTATGTTTACAGTGTGGAAAGTCTCATTAAATGTAGCAAAATCAATCCACAGGGAAAGGATTTGGATTCTTCGATAATGGGAATTATTGATCAAAATGAAGCAATGTTTTTTTGCTGACTGATTCACTGAAGGTAAACTAATAAGCATTTGAAAAGTTCCAAATTGGAAGCAAATGAAAATACACTCCTTCTTAGAAAAGCTAGAATGTGGGTCCAACGAACTACTAGGGGTGAGCAAATAATCTCGCGTTAAAATTAACCAATGTGTAAAATGCTGTAGCTAATGTTATTTTAGACGATATTTCGATGGAATAGAATATAACCATTATTCAGAACAAAGTAAAAGGAACCTTTGGTCAGTCATTATATCCAAACCCCTTTGGTGGAAAACATTAAGCCCATTGTAGAAGGGTCGGACACCACTCATATCTCTACTCTAACGGCGGCATAGTTTTCCGCTTACAATCGGAAATCTTGGGTGTTCACCGATATTAAAACTTCTAGATACTTCCCTTAGATTTGATGAGCTGAATAGAGCAATAGACCACTTAGCGATAGAAAAATGATTGTTTAAAATAAATAACCACTTTCACAACAATAGTTAAACGGACAAAGCGGAACGGAAATTTTATATTAACAAAGTGCAATATAAAAAGCTTTTGGTTTGAAAATCACATTTCATTTTTCCAGCATTACCCGGTTTTGCTTCATTACGAATTTCGTTAAATTAGAGTGTCTTGTTGGCTAGTCGGTTTAAATGATATACAGTAGATCACATTACAGTCAAGATGCGAATTATCTGTTTTATGTCACTCAGGGACGTTTCGAATGACAGATAGCAAAATGTCATCTTTTATGTAGACATATTTGTTTCCTGAGTATCAGCAATTTTTTCGATCATCTTGATTTTTATGCATTTCCATTGCTGACCTCCGAATAAAAATACTGGTAACAATGTCAAAACCATCTGAATGTGTTTGATTGGATAGGATACTCGATCGATTCTTCTCCACCAGAAACTTCAAATTTCTTACTTTTGTACCATTTCCTTGCTGTTCTGATGCATATTGATTTTAATCGTACCGCCCACCTGTTGAGTCCAAGGAGCACTAAAGCAAATGTGGGATGCGTGAATGAATATGCATGCTAGTTGCGATTGTGAATAATCCACGCCGTAAGTATGGAGAGTCGTGCCAACCTAATCCAAAAGTGACTTCAAGTTTTAAACCTAAAATTTTGTGTCGTTTTCACGGTCAAATTGCTCCAAGATGACAAACCGGGTATTGAAAAAAATGCGTCGAAACCGAAAACGTTCACTTCAAGGCCCCGTTAACTACAGCGTTCTCGAATACAGTTTCAAATGATTAGAGCTGGAAAATCGTCACCTGAATGTATTCAAACAAACCCAAACGATCAATACGTGCACAACCTCATTCGATTGAATACCCAAGAAGCTGCCACGTTTATAAATGCCTCAGTCAATCCAAAAACGATATTGACGAAGTGTAACGAAGTGTAACGAAGTGTAACGAAGTGTAACGGAAACGATCATCATGGACCCGGACTTCGTAATAAGTTGTGCTGTACAATGAGCCTTTACCATCTGAAAACTCGTTTATTGAGAAATTAATAGAATCCTTAAAATACATCATTAGCTGTCAGACTACTCAATTTTCGATAATTGGTCGATAATCGATCATCTGTATTCATAAAGTGATCACTGTCTGCAGTCGTTTTAATATAAATTTAAAGAGCTAAGCGAATGTTGATCAGCCAACTCGGTGACTGGTTTTGACCAACCTTTAACCATTGACCAAGTTTTAACGTTCGAACCGACCGCCATAGAGGCCATCCAAAACCTGGCTCCCTTGGTAAAATGTGACCACACGATGGATGTATTTGCTTACGTTTGAAGTGCCGTAACACTGAGCCACCAGGCAAAAGTTTTACGAAAAATGAAAATTCAATCCTTAGATAATAGTTTCAAAAACGAAATCAATCAACAATTAGATTTCATGGATTCTGTCTCGTATTACAATATATTTATAAGTTATTTGAATTTGAAAAAAATTAAAGAAAACTCGAATTATATGCATGTATTGCAATGGTATTTCTAACTAGTTCATCAATTATTTCTTTTGTATGGACGAATAATAATAGTCATAGTGATTGTGAATTTGAATGCTTATTGTAAACTTGAAAATCTTATAGCAAAACATTACACCGTTTGGTATAATACGGTTAAGAAATGAAACATTCAATCAATTGGATTTAGCAGATTTATTGACTTTGGACTATTAAAACTTCGAATTTCACTTTTGACTCATGCGTTTGTCGGTACAAATGTAGCTAACTCACCAATAAAATTATGTCGCAGAACTGCAAGTTATTTAGACCATGATATTTTTAAGCTCAAGATCAACTGACATTTGTTTACATGGCGTGAAATTAGTTTAGTTTGATTTGAGTCATGTTGCTAATCACAATAAATGCTCACACCGTTGCACACCATTAGGTATGTAAAAAATTGTTTATTTCCTGCTCATTTGTCAAAATGTCCGACTTGTCTATATGATTTACTGAATTGTTA
>JACCGJ010010553.1:0-12159 GCA_013407085.1 Atriophallophorus winterbourni | reverse complement strand
AATTTATATTTTCGCATTAAACATTATTCGCATAATAGCATTTTTATATAAAATTTGTCATCACGTTATGCATCATGTATATAACGCTGAACGCTAATATTATTTCTATAGTAATGAGATTGGAAATTTTATACTTGTTGTGTCTGTTAACGGATGCAATCAATCAACGGAGTGTGAGCTGATTGCTTTGATTCGCTCGAGCAAATTTTGTATCGATTTGCCCCATGTAAAATGACACAGTAATTATAAGTTTCCATAACTTTTCATAAGCAAGCTAATGTGTTCCTGTTGATATAACACTCATGCTGATGTAGGAAGGAATGTTTGGGTTACATGAAGAATCTACTGACATACCTAGCTTACATCTACCCTCGTAAAACGATTCTCCTCTGGAAAAAAAAGTCGTTCTGATGGTGGTCTAGTAAACAAAATGACACGATTGAAATGCCTCTTTGCTAAATTCATTCATTTATTGCTACGACCGCGTATTCTAGTTCGGTTTATCAGTTAAACTGATCGTTTTTCTTATCTACCACCGATTATGTGTGTGATTTCTGCTAGATGCATCCATTCAAAAAGGTTCTTGACTTTACGTGAACACATTGTACACATTTTTGTTCTTAATGGGGCCTTGTGGCACATAGGAAAGTTGGTCATCTCCGTTTGCTTAACACGAAGGTTAGCTATCTCACACACTGAACAGGATGCTAGGCTATCGCAGTTGTCTCTCCCACTATTGTTGGTATCGAAGCTATGAACTTGTAAGCCAGTGTTGGATAAGGTTGACAAGATCAACCTGTTCAATCATACGCGCCCACACACATGAAGGTGGTGTTACACCTTATTTACCAGTTCTCCAAGGGTTTCAAGACAGGTGGATCCTGATTCTACTGTCTCTAACTGATGAGTGCTTACAACACAAAACCGTTTGTTGGGCATGTGCCTGTGTGATCAAAATGCATGCAACTGAATAATGTTTGCTATCCTTTTAACATATAGTTACGTTGGCGATCTTGGTTAAACACATTCCCCAAAATGTGCAGCCTCCGTAGGTTTCGAAACTGAACCATTCGACCGTCATATCCGTTGTGCCACCATGGCCTCATATTATGCACATATTACATGCAGTGCTACTATACGCTACGCTATTCATTTCCGCGATATATTTATTTGTGCTTGCGGGTATTATGCTGATGTGGATTCCATAAACTAATACGCTTTCTGGTAAATAGGTAGCTTATTTTTTGTTTCGTGTACCGTTGTGTATATTACTTGATATTTGTTGTGATTAACCACTAGTTTCTATTCTACTATCTGCGTGATATTAAATTTGACATTATTTGGGCAGCAGTTAGTTAACAGACATTGTAAGTTATATGCGTTGCTTACACAAAATAGGCATCGATTTTTCCCAATTCAAATGAGACGGGAATCGTAGCCCCATATCTCATGATCATATAGTTGGTATTTCAACAGCCGGTGTTTAGTATATGACATATTCCCACTCAGTTTTAACAAGAATATTATACCATGAACTAATTATCGGATTCGAAAAGCTGATATTGAATCAGTGCTAAAAATTGTAGGTTATTAGTGGTTGTTTCACGGCAATAATACAGCCGGGGTAACGTCACATTCCAAGTTTGGATTGTGCGCTGTCATTTTTACTGAACTACGCACAAGTGTTTTCGGCATTGTGAATTTTGATCGAAAATGCCATTGTCTATTTCGTTACCATGAGAACGGTAGTCTATTTCGTTTTCTTCAATAATTTACGACGCGTTGCGTTAGCCGAATGGAACTAATCAAAAAGTGGTATATATTTTAGGCAAATCAGCCTAATTTTGTTTCTTGGTTCCATTTCATAGTGAATCAAGTGTAGATACTGCAAACAGATTAGTCTGTAAAGAATGCAATTTTTTAAAGTGAAACTATTCTAGCTTGCTAACAGTGCTACAAAAATATGAAATTTGTGCATGTTCCAAAATTAGCATTTGATCTAAATACCGAATAGCATTTAATTGTCTGGCACCTCAGCTTAGATTATTATGAATATTGGTTAATTTTTATTTATTTCTCATCCATATCAATGGCTATAGTCAACCAATCGACAGACCATATTTTTGAGCTCGACCACAATAATTTCCCCAGCAACGTCATGGCATGTCTCGAAAGAGTTCACAGAGCTGCGTCGAGTTGAAACTGGCTTTCGTGTAAAATTACATCACCCAACTTTACACTGTAAGTCTGAATGCTTTGGGTTTGACTCATATCGTGCAATAAGGCTTGAAATGCTAGTAAGATATATCTGGAGAAAACACAAGCTCCGATCAGCTGCACGATATTATAATTGAAATTCGACCGTAAAAAATTTTTATCCACAATTATTCATTGACCAAATAGTTTTTTTTGACGATATTTGACATTATACTCCGGGATTGCCGCCCCACCTTTCCGTTTATCCGACTACGGTTATGCACCACAAACGCACAATGATCTGCTACTGCGCACCTTATCAATAGAGAATATATTCCTCTTCGAGAGTAACAATCTTTTCAAAACCTTCACGGTGGATCTCAGTGCCTTGTCTATCGGCGACATTCGCGTAGTATCAGCTTGTTCTCCGTTTAGCAGCTGAAAGCTATACTCACTCCTACCTAGCTTTAATCTTTGCCTTTAAACAGTCCGCCAAGAGTAAGTTCTTCACAACGAGTAGTGTAAATGTCCACTAAATACCTTACTAAGTGGCAGCGAAGCCTGAACCATCCATGTAAAACACGAGGCTTTCAACATACGAAGCATATGCCGCACTTAAAACATATTGCTAAATACAAATTATTCTCAAAAACTGCTCCAAGGAGCAAAGTATGTGGTGCTACATCCCCATCCTTACACACCACTACCGGTTTCAGGCCTTGTTGCATCGGCAGGTGGAGAAGTACGCTCGTTTTCAGTGAGCCTTGAAACAATTGGAAAGCGGGTACACAAGTTATATTTGGTATTCCACTGTTATTAGGGTTTCTTACAATAAGCACTATGTTCAAATACAGAATCACACAGTGATCCTGGCCAAGCGCTCGAGCGCCAATATGAAAGACCAAAATTATTGTGGTCTCACATCCCCATACCCTTAACCACCACTACCGTTCATGCCTGTTTTTGTGCCATCGTCAGGTGGAACAGTAAGATCAAGTGTCAGTGAGCCTTGACACATGGAAAAGCGGTAAACAAGTTATATTTGTATCCACTTGTTATATAGGTTTCTTACGAAACCACGATGTTCAAATACCAGAATCACAAAGTGATTCCTGCCAAGCGCTTTGGGCGCATATGAAAGACCAAAGTATTGTGTGCTCACATCTTCCTCCTTACACACCACTACCGGTTTCAGGTCATCAGGCTGTTTGCCATCGTCAGGTGGAGCAGTAAGATCAGTTCACAAGGAGCCCTTGAAACAGGGAAAGCGGTAAACAAAGTTAAACTTGTATGCCACTGTTAAATATGGTTCTTACAAGAACCACGATGTTCAAACACTGAATCACAAAGTGATTCTTGGTTAAGCACTCGAGGCGCTTATGGATAACCAAAGTAAAGTGTTGCTCACATCCCCATCCCTTACACACTACTACCGGTTTCAGGCTGTTTGCCATCGTCAGGGGAGACATTGAGATCAGGTTCAGTGAGCCTTGAAACAGTGGAAAAGCGGTAAACAAAGTTAAACTTGTATGCCACTGTTATATAGCGGTTCTTACAAAGAACCACGATGTTCAAATGACAGAAGCCAAAGTGATTCCTGGCCAAGCGCTCGAGGCGCATATGAAAAGGGCCCCAAAGTATTGTGGTGCCCACATCCCCATACCTTACAACCAATAACGGTTTCAGGCTGTTGCCCAGCGTCAGGTGGAGACAGTAAGATTCAGGTTCAGTGAAGCCTCTGATGAAACCGTGGAAACGAGAGTGTTAGTGTGGTAAACAAAGTTATATTTGTAAGCCACTGTTATATAGGGTTCTTACAAAGAACCACGATGTTCAAATACAGAATCACAAAGTGATTCCCGGCCAAGCGCTCGAGGCGCATGTGAAAGACCAAAGTATTGTGGTGCTCACATCCCCATCCCTTACACACCACTACCGGTTTCAGGCTGTTTGCCATCGTCAGGTGGAGACAGTAAGATCAGGTTCAGTGAGCCTTGGAACAGTGGAAAAAGCGGTAAACAAAGTTGAATTTGTATGCCACTGTTATATAGGGTTCTTTCAAAGAACACGATGTTGAAAATACAGAATCACAAAGTGATTCTTGGTCAAAGCACTCAAGGCGCTTATGGATGACCAAAGTAATGTGTTGCTCACATCCCCATCCCTTACACACCACTACCGGTTTCAGGATGTTTGCCATCGTCAGGTGGAGACAGTAAGATCAGGTTCAGTGAGCCTTGAAACAGTGGAAAAGCGGTAAACAAAATTATATTTGTATGCCACTGTTATATAGGGTTCTTACAAAGAACCACGATGTTCAAATACAGAATCACAAAGTGATCCGGCCAGTATTGCGCTCGAGGCCGCATATGGAAAGACCAAAGTATTGTGGTGTCACATCCCCATCCCTTACACACCACTACCGGTTTCAGGCTGTTTGCCATCGTCAGGTGGAGACAGTAAGATCAGGTTCAGTGAGCCTTGAAACAGTGGAAAAGCGGTAAACAAAATTATATTTGTATGCCACTGTTATATAGGGTTCTTACAAAGAACCACGATGTTCAAATACAGAATCACAAAGTGAATCCTGGTCAAGCGCTCGAGGCGCATATGAAAGACCAAAGTATTGTGGTGCTCACATCCCCATCCCTTACACACCACTACCAGTTTCAGGCTGTTTGCCATCGTCAGGTGGAGACAGTAAGATCAGGTTCAGTGAGCCTTGAAACAGTGGAGAAGCGGTAAACAAAATTATATTTGTATGCCACTGTAATATAGGGTTCTTACAAAGAACCACGATGTTCAAATACAGAATCACAAAATGGTTCCTGGCCAAGCGCTCGAGGCGCATATAAAAGACCAAAGTATTGTGGTGCTCACATGCCCATCCCTTACACACCACTACCGGTTTCAGGCTGTTTGCCATCGTCAGGTGGAGACAGTTAGGTCAGGTTCAGTGAGCCTTGAAACAGTGGAAAAGCGGTAAACAAAGTTATATTTGTATGCCACTGTTATATAGGGTTCTTACAAAGAACCACGATGTTCAAATACAGAATCACAAAGTGATTCCTGGCCAAGCGCTTGAGGCGCATATAAAAGACCAACGTATTGTGGTGCTCACATCCCCATCCTTTACACACCACTACCGGTTTCAGGCTGTTTGCCATCGTCAGGTGGAGACAGTAAGATCAGGTTCAGTGAGCCTTGAAACAGTGGAAAAGCGGTAAACAAAGTTATACTTGAATGCCACTGCTATTTACCGTCATTACGTCGGCACAGTAAGATTAGGTTTAGTGAACCTCGAAACAATGGAAAGTATAACATCAAGTTATACTTAAATGCTACCATTAATCAAATTAACGGGAGTCGTGTTTAACAATGGTCTTGAACACTTTTTCGCTGCTTCAAGGTTTAGTGAACCTGATTTTACTGTCTTTACTTGAAGATGGAAAACAATGAGAAACCGGTTTTGGTGCAGGGGATGAGAGCACTCCCAAATAATTGGAATAAATGGATGTGCCCTAAGCTCACACGAAGCAGCATGACCTTGAAAATAAATAGACACTAAATAAACCCGCATGATTGACCTACGAAGTAAGAGCACGTGTCAATCACAAGCACCCAACCAGGCGTTTGATGAATGACGCTATAATCTTGATCAGTAAGCACTAAAAACCGACATCTGATTACTGATCTACGATTGTGTGAGTGTTTTGCGTGCCTTTCTGCAATTTTAGCGCATTGACTGAGATCACTGAGACTACGATTATTCGTCGCACACCCTGAAAAAGTCGAAAGCCATTGATACGGTGTGGTACCCATATCTGTCTAGGCCTGAGCAACCTGACAGTATGTTAGCCCACGTGCAGTCTCTGACTGTACGGCACTTTGCCTGGATCAGGCTTGTGCTCTCATACATACCCAGTGAAACATAGTTTGCTAATGGCACAAACACCACTGCTCACTACCAGTAGCGAATTCCAGTTGCCTGCAAGAGAGGTATGTATTGATAATGGTGTCAGGTTAATGTAAGTCAAATCTCGGTTTTTGTAAGAGGATTCAAAGACAGTTGGTTCAGCATTAAAGGTGTGACCCACCATGTCCTACCCACCGTGTCGACAAGACACCAAGCTTTCATCCCAGTTTTGCCAATGTAACGAATGGCATTTTGCGCGTTATTGCCCATTCAAGAAGCACCGATGCCAAAAATGGAACAGAAAGGGGCATAACCAAGACTACTACCGCACAAACTATTTTAAGAGATCAGTGTTCAATGATCTCTATCCTGTCTTCGCCAACTTCAAGACGCCAGAAGATGGAAATTCAGCGGAAGAAGAGCCGCCTCAAATTAATTCCGCGGAATGCAAACCAAGAAGGTGGGCCGATCGAAGACGTATTCCAGTAACCCTCTGCAAGTGAATCCAAAAATGAAGTCATACGACAACCAAGCTTAAAGGGGGAGGTGTTAGGAGGGCACCCCCTGTCGTATAGACAGTGAACGAACTATCGATTAATCGACCAATCATGATCGATGGTGAGTTCCAATTGTGATTTTTATTCACTGTGATATTCACACATTCGCTCAATTGTGATACTCTTCGCATTCGGTAAATAGACGAGTTGAGTGACGGTTGCGTTCTCTCTGACCACACGGGCTGGGCCAACAACAGTGCAGTACAGACATAACAGATTGTCTCGTACTAAATCAGAGGTAAACACGTTAGTTCACGCATCCCACAACACAAGAGAACGTCAATTGCGTTTATTATGTACATGAAAAGAAAGGAAACAAACGCATTTCTCTTTGTGAGAGTGTAGCATACATTAGCAATGAGTGATAACCTTAAGCTTCGAGATGATGATGTACAGAACACCACTCCCAGGCACAACAAAAGAGCAAGATGCGCAGAAAAGACCGACGGCGACCAATATGCAAACAACTAAATAGACTCTAGAATAAGGAACATAAGTTGACCTCAAAAGCCCGTTTACCACAGCAGCACTCGGAAAAACATGATAGATTAAGAGCCTACTCATAAGTAGCATATTGCTTTAAATATTTAAAAAATGGGAATACACTCATCCAGATATTCTTGTAGCGCTTGGATACGACCAACCTGTTCAATCATATGTGCACAAACACATGCAGATAGGGTTTTGATCCATTATCATGAGCAAAAATGCTCATTTGCATACATTTCCAACGTACACACCGCACGACGGGTTTCATGCTGGTTGCACTCAACAGGTTGGGAAAGTGGGATCAGGATCCGCATGCGCTTAAAACAGTGGAAGAATGGTAAACAAGTTGCACTTGTAAGCTACTGTTGCATAAGGTATTTGGACAGATGTTATTAAAACGGTAGCATACAAGCGAACCTTGCTTACCATCTGTCACTGTTTCAGGCGCATGCGTATTCTGATCCTACTGTCCATACCTAATAAGTACAACCAGCGCGAAACCGGTCTCGGTGTTTGCGATGAAAATGCATGCAAATGAGCTTCTTGTGTTTACCTAGATATTCGTTAGTTATCCGCCATAGTCCGTTCAAAATCAGAGAATATTTTTTATATCTTGAAATTTCCTGGGTAAAAGGTTCCAACGCAATTATTCCCCGAAAAACTCTTTCTGGAAATGGAGTTTTCTGACCCGTTTCTCAGGTATACAACAGTAAAATTACGACTGCTCAACAAACAAGAACTTCAAGTTACACTGCGTTTGCTGTGGAAAATTTGAATCGAAAGGAAAATGATTCACACGGAAGAGTCTGAGTGATTTTAAAATGTCGATACTTGATGAAACCATATATTTACCAACAACTATTTTAGCATGCTACTTGCAAGATAGGTTCACGTTAAAGTAACATAATCCGTTCACATTTACAGTTGAATCTTTCGAAACGGAATTCTTTTACGACGCATAAATCTCATGATGGTCAAACTATAACATAATATAGATAGCTGGAAATCTTAACTAGTACCCTTTTCTAAATTGATGCAATCCGTACTTAGTGCACTGGTTCCCGTGATTCATTTCCGCAATGGTCAGCAATTCTTGTGGATATATCTCGAAGATATGCTCAGTGACGCTCTTGCAGTAAGCATCTTTATGCTTAACGTTTTATGTTGTCAAGTGAAGTGACCAGGAAAGCTTTTAATGATGCATTGGAGTGAAAGTTACAAAACTAGATTGAATGCACATTTAATTTGACGTGTGGTCTTCTAATACCAGTTTGTATGTGCTTAGTCCACTATATTTTCAGTGGGTTCTGATTCTAACGCCTTTGCTCAAACTATCAGTGTTTTCTGTTTAACAGTTTTATGGCAGTTAGGCATTCAGTAATTTTTACCGGCATTACGCTATCACCGATAAAGATGGTGTTTCGAAATAAATTTGGCGAAAAATATTTTGGTCACGATTCTTAAGAATGTTATTTCAAAAATGGTTATGAGAACCGTTTAGCTCAAAGTACGTTATGCCTTTCTAATATTGGCAATTGAGATGTCAGACGATTTTGTCAAGTTAGTAATAGAACGTAGGTGATCTCCTAGTTACAGCTAAAATGTAAACGACAAGTGACTCAATCTGAATCAATGTAGCCATTTTTTAAATTGGGCACAGAAATTTTTTTCAATTTGCGTGCTAAAAAACATTTAAGTAAACCCGTAAGTATCATTTCTTAAATGTGTTTGGCATATAGAATATGACAGTATCCCATAAAATCGTCAGTAGATGACCGTGCATTTTTAAACGCTATGATTCCATAGTGCAAATTCAAACAGATATATAGATCAACCTCACCCGTAATTTAAAATTTTAGGTTATCTTGTGTATAATTTGATGATGGGCATTCAGGTTTCTCTCTTTAAAGGTACTATTCCAGATGACTTAAACTAAAGCGTTAGTAATATCGCTATCATTTGATAATGAATTTTATGAATTAAAAAGTTGAAGTGTACAATTTCTGTTAGATTATTGATTATACCAGCAGTAAGAAATAGAAAGATTGAACACTAGTTTTCTGAAAGGATTAAACTCAGTAGCACCTCTAAATTTGATTGCATCGAACCCAAAATTCATGCATAGAATCACCAAGAATTATCGGATTCGCGAATTATTATCAAAACGTGTAATATATTATCATAACAAAAGTGAATAACATATGATTGACAATAGATTACGAAAAGTTGAACACTGTATGACGCAAAACATGATTAATTGCCATGAAGGTGAACTAATTTAGTCAACTATCTCAAATTAAAGGATTTCTTTTCCTAGACATCCTAGCATTCAGAACTTACTATCGTTGTAATGTCTCGGTTGTCTTTGATAATAATTAGGAAGGTCGGTCTGAGAAAATTCCAAAAAAGATTACATGACAGTTAAATATCATCAGTAGAGCAATTCAGCACGATGTACCATTTTCAGTTCAGGATTACGGTACAATCGCATATACTTGCAATAAAATCAGTGGATAAATTGTAGCATCTACTCATATATTTTAATAAATGTTTTGGTTTGAGGTTAACTGGTAGAAAACCTAGAAGAAGCAAGAAGCAAAAGTGCCACAATATACTATGTTTTTTACCACCCATGCTCTTATATATGTTTAGTGATTAAACTTCGCTTCACTCTCACAATCTAAATATCCCATTTGTGCAAAATGGAAATTTTAAATATACTTAAATGTCCGTAGTATCATTACAGGCGCACAATGAGAGACGGCATTACACCGGTATCATATACCGAATGCTTATCTGCCATACAAACATGACATGATATGCGTATTTGAACTCATATGGGAACATATATTTGATCAAAATCCGTAAACCACTGAGTCTCGCTGTCCCTCACTGCCGTGCTCAAGCATTCTACATTCCGTTCCGTCATCATAATCAGAGACAGCATTACACCGATAGCATATAATGAATGCTTAACTGACACACAACCATTAAAATAGTCGAAACCTAAATATGGAAAAGAGGATGGAAATAAAATCAAATTGATTGTTGTTGACCTTAATTAATATGAAAAACATGTTGTAAAATTTGTAGCGAATACAGCTTACGTACACATTTATGGAATTCCATGGAATTCTAGCTCCAGTAACATGAAAACAACATTCTCCATTTTATTTAATAATTGATGTTCCAAAATTTCGAAACCGTGAGACATGCAACAATGCACCCCTGACTAAAGCATTTCATGAAAAACATTCATTCATTGAGGTGAGAGAAGATTTTCCAAAAAAGTGATTGATCACAACGCGAATGACAGATTTTCGATGAAACAGCTTCATTTTCACTAACTCTGGTATCCCCATAAAGTGGAATCATTGTAAATTACTTTTAAAACAATCCAACCAATTGTAGTGTTTTTCATACTCGTGCAATTCATTGTATGCGGTGAGCAGCATGCACATACTACGATATTATATTACAAGCTTGTGGGAAGAAACATTCTCGGGAAAATTCTCGTCGAATTTGACAAAATCAAATAATATCCTAATATGTATAGTTTCATCATATTCATCAAGAAATCTGAACCACAAATGATCATCGTACGGAAGGGCTACGAAATATGTTTAATTGCGTAAAAACATGCCAAGTGATTGATAGAATAGAATCTTAAATGTTTTTTTAAACGGTGTTCTTGCAAATAAAAAGTGTGTTCATTCACAAATCCATCAACCTCCATATTTTTTATATTCGAAATCTGCATCTAAGTTTCGATGAAATTTTAAAGAGTATTAGTATGATGCGCTGTTTTATGTTTGTCGATACAGCAAATGCGTGAATGACTAATCGCACAAACCTATATGTACACTTTCAATGATCATTGAAACGATTAAAAATGTCTGCTTGTTATAATGAGAAGTTCATAATTCTGATTTGGGGTTTTGAACAACGTATGTTATAGTGTCGTGATAATTACAAATCACCAAAATTTTTACGTGTTGAAAACGAATTTAAGCTGGAGGTTGTAAAATTAATTAAAAAATAACGAACTATATACGCACAATTGATTCAATCTAATGAAAATTTCAGTGCAAATATTTTGACCTTTTGTGTCTATTTATGTGTGCATTGCAAACTTGAATATTGTATAAAGATTTGAAGAACTTACAATAAAAGTTTAAAAGGTTTTATAGATGTGATTGGTTAAAACAAGTGAATAAAAGTCTCGGACAATTAAAGAGAAAAGATCAAGCGAAAATTCTCTAGTGTGCACAACATAATAATGGAACTTGCTGAGGCATATCAAATTCTGGAAAACTGTTCTCTCAGCAGAAGAGTTTAGTGTACCCCACACTTTCAGTTCAGTTCAGTTCAGTTCAGTTCAGTTTGCACAGGACAGTATGTGGCTAACAAGCCAATCGAGCGTCCAGAATTTCTTTCGGTGGAAAGCTGCGGAGAAGCGCCCACCACTTGCCAAAGGGTCAATCCTTTTTCTCCGTGTGGAACCTCTAATGGTCGTAGGACTAGGAGAATGTAGTTGGAGGAGCACCGCGCTATAATCGATGCACTGCCAAAAGGTAAATTTCTTTCTTCTCTGTTTGCAATCGCTGATGATCGCGGTGACAGACGCTGTAGTAGCAGGATAGTATTAGGACAGCAACGCGCAATAATCGATGCTGGAAAAAAGAAAAGGCAGTTTCTCCTCACCAGCACGGTGAGAGGTCAGCTGATGGAGAATCAAGAATAGGAAGATGCTCTAAAATTGCTACAGTGAATAGCGAGCAAAATGGAGGACAACCTAAGCATGGTAATCATGGGATTTAATCAGAGAATAACTTACCCCAGTCACGGTCTAAACCCTGCTTGAAAGTTGAGACGGAACTACAGGAGATAAGTTCTTCAGGGAGCTTGTTCCAGAAGTTGACCACCCTGAAGCTGAAAAAGTTTTCCCTAGAATCTAGTCGACATCGTTCCTTAGCGAGCTTGAGTGCGTGTCCGCGAGTG
>JACCGJ010010552.1:0-26026 GCA_013407085.1 Atriophallophorus winterbourni | reverse complement strand
GTTATTTTCATCATTTTCATGACATTTTCCACCCCTTACTGACACATGCCTTTTTATGCTTTTATTTTTTCTTTCTTTTTTCAAACAGGCTCTCAGAGAGCTGCAGCCAAACCTTGCACCGACGACCTTGATGTGTGACTTTGAAAATGCTGCCATCCGTGCTTTTGAACAGGAATTTCCTGGCCTTGTAGTGACAGGCTGCTTCTTTCATCTGGGTCAGTGCTGCTGGAGGAAGTGTCAGCAAATTTGATTAGCTACCACCTATGCTGAAGAGGATGGTCTTTTTGCATGTTGGATTCGGTGTCTTCCTGCGCTTGCATTTCTTCCCCGTGACCAAGTTGTTGGGGCATTTGAAACTCTGACAGAAAATCAAGATTTCGTCACATGCATGGCAGAGAAGGAAGGCGAGGCATTTGTTGACTATTTTGAAGACACCTGGATCGGGAGGCCACCAAGACGGCAAGGAGCTGAACGCCGTGCCCCCATGTTTCCCATCGAACTGTGGAACCAGTACGAACGCACCATGTCAGACATGCCACGAACCAACAACAGTATCGAGGCCTGGCACAACAGAATGCAGTCTCTTGTGGAAGCATTCTTCCCTCATGTGTTCAGATTCATTGACAGCATCAAAAAAGAACAGATGTTAAACAAAAACACAATAACCCAGCTGTTGAGTGGTCAGCCCCCACCACCAAAAAGGAAGAAACACATCAAACTGGCGGAAAGAATTAAAAGAGTTGTTGAAGTTCAGCAGGGTCGGGACACCGTGAGTGTACTGAAGAGCATTGCCTTTTGCTACAATTTGTAGGCTTCTGTTGCAGAAGAAGAATGAGAAGACAATCAAGACAGTAGTTTGGAAGATGTTTTATAACAGTGATATTTTTGTGTGCAGTTATCAGACATGAGACCAGGATTTTGTGATCTATAGTATTTTATTCAATTTTTATTAAAATGTTCAAAGAAAAAAATACTTGTCTTCACTTATATGAATTATTTTCGTCGCAATGTGATCGTGATCTAAAATTCATAGAGCAATTGGTCAAGGAGCAATAGGGCAAGGAGCAATAGGGCAAGGAGCAATTGGTCAAGGAGCAACTGTCCGAGGAGCAATTGTCCAAGGAGCAACTGTCCGAGGAGCAATTGTCCGAGGAGCAATTGTCCGAGGAGCAATTGTCGCGGAGCAACTGTCGGGGAGCAATTGTCGAGGAGCAACTGTCGGTACCCCCATAATTACAGTTGAAAATTGTCAACTTGGGCCAGTAGATCATTTCACGTATCTTGGATCAAATATTGCGGACAATTTCTCGCTAGGTCTGAAGATTGTTAAGAGAATTGAAACAGCAACCGTCATCCTATCCCGTGTGAACTCCAGTGTCTGTGGAATCCGCAAGTTGAGTGTGAAGACAAGAATGATTGTATACAGCACGTGCATACGAGAAGCTTTGCTGCACGGTGGTGAAACCTGGACGATTCACGCAAGACACGAACCGAGGCTGAATGCTTTCCATTTAAACAGCATGTCGCATTTTAAACATATCGTAGATGGATGGGAAAGTGCAGTCTAAAGCTAGCTACTGAGCCTGTTAACTTTGATGCTGCATCGTCGACTTCCCTGGCTAGGTGGTCTATAAAGTAGAAAATGCCCGTATCGTAAAATTGTCCCTATTGGGACGTTAATCACATGTTGGATCATTGTTTTTTGAAAAGTATTGGAAAATGTCTGAGAACGAGTGATTAGTAATTGTCATGAAAATGCAATTTAAAAGCAATCCGTAATACAAGTTTTTCATTTGTAAACTTAAAAAATTAACAATACAACAAATTGTAAAGTTACGCTATGCAAAGAACGGTGACAACTATGCAGGTCGTTACACGGTTGGTATACCGCGTACAGTTTAAAATTGTTCTAAAATTATTTTGAATTTCAATCTTCATTCCATTTCATTTCGTATACTGACTAACGCTCCCTAAAATTGACGAGGAATTTCTCGAGATAAATTTCGATGTGAATAACTTCGCTCGAAAAGCCAGTACAAAGGCGTTTATAAAAGTGACAAAAGCAACGGACATTGACCAGATGGGTCGACGTGACCGCTCTCTCTCTCTGGCGACGTAGTGGGAAGTTTTATCTTCAATTAGAGGAGCAGCACGCATTGCTTTCGGTGGTTGAACGTAGATCATACCGACAGCGTCTAAATGCCGCCGAACAATTGAGTATTGCTTATTGCTATAGGAGACTGTTCCTCCCGAATCAGACTGTTTAGTCTGTGAAAGGGTGGACCGAGATTATAATGCGCGTGCGAGCACTTTCAGGAGTTAGTCAAAAGAGCAGTTTCTTCAAACCCACGAGAGATATTGCCAGCTGAAAGCGATCTGCCAATCAGGTGCTGTGCACCCACGAAGGAAGAGATCCGCAGCGCCATTAAACAATTGAAGAATGGCAAGGCTACATGACCTGACAGCATCCCGGCAGAAGCGCTTAAGGCGGACATCGAGACCAATGTGGAGCTTCTCCAACCACTCTTCTGCAAGATATGGGAAGAAGAGGTCCTACGTGAGTGGAAAGAAGGTTACTTCATCACATTCCCAAGAAAGGCGACCTCAGTTCCCGCTCCAACTACCGAGGGATAACGCTGCTGTCCAATCCATCTTGCTGAATAGAATGAAAGATGCTGTTGAACCACATCTTCGTGACCAACAAGCAGGCTTCCGAAAGAAGAGATCGTGCACGGACCAGAGCACAACCATGTGCAGCATTCTAGAAACGTCCCTGGAGTGGAACTCGTCTCTCTACGTCAACTTCAGCGACTATAAGAGTTTGACAGCCTGACACTCTGGAGACTACTGAGACACTATGGAGTACCAGAAAAAATCACCAACACAATCAGGAAGTCATATGAAAGGATGACCTTCAGAATAGTGCATGGCAGACAACTGACTGACACCTTCGAAGTGAGTCAAGGCTTCTTACTCTCTGTGTTTCTGCTGGTGATAGACTTGATCATAAAAATATCGACAAACCAGAAGCGGAACGGCATCCAATGGGCACTTTGGAAGCAGTTGGAAGACTTTGAGGACGATCTGGTACTTCTCTCCCACACCCAACAACAGATGCAAGAAACGACTAGCGTCGCTGCGGTTAACTCAGCTAGACTGGACAAAAAGATAAACAGAGGGAAGAGCAAGGTGTTCAAGACCAATGCATCCAACACGACACCCATCACAGTACAAGGCTAGGAGCTGGAAGAAGTGGACAGTTGCGTCTATCTAGGCAGCATCTTGGACAAGTTTGGAGGGACAAATGCAGACGTCAGAACCCGCATCGGTAAAGCGAGTAGCCTTCCTGGAGATCCAGTAAGATCAGCATTACCGTCAAGACCAGGCTCTTCAACACATAATTAAAGCCAATACTACTACACGGAGCAGAAGCTTGGAGAACCACAATCACCATCATGAAGAAAATACAGCACTTCATCAACATCTACCTCAGGAATATCCTAAAGATCCGCTGGCCCGACAAGATCAGCAATGAAGAATTGTGACAACGAACGAAACAGCAGCCTGTTGACAAAGACATCCTTCAGAGGCGCTGGTGATGGATTGGCCACACCCTCCGCAAACCTGCATCAAACATCACCAGAAAATCCTCACCTGGAACTTCAAAAGGAAAAGAAAGAGAGGGCGGCCTAGAAATACCTGGCGCCGAGACCTGGATGCAGACGCCAAGCAGATGGGCAAGACGCGGGAAAAGCTGGAGAGACTCTTCCAGAATTGTGATGACTGGCGAAAGCTGGTTGGTAGCCTATGTTCCAGACAGGACCAAAGGCGGAAGTAAGTACCGCAATAAAGGTCTACGCACACGACAGCTCGAATAAGACTCTAGCGCGGAGCGTATTGCTTGCTAATCTACTCTTCATCCGTATCTGATTCACGCGTTACGGCCTCAGCACATTTTATCGACCCAACTAGCGGCAACGGATCAGTACCACCGCATTGCTGAACAATTACCAATCGCCTTATAGTATGTTTGTCTTTAGCAGCGCCAACATATGGATGATTAATAGTGATAGCAAGAGGTAACAAAACGAAAAGGTGATATTATCAATGTCTACCGGATCTAGCTTGTAGTTGGAAGTTAGGCATCATGCACACGAGTGCATACACAAGAAAACCCGGCACCGATAACATTAAGTCTAGTCGAAAAATGTTAGTGAAACGTATGTGAGATTCATTGAAAGTATTCGAAATAAATAAAACAAGCATCTTGGTCAATGCACGTCGAAATGAACTAAGAAAATAAAAACAAAAAAGTCAGTTCAAGAAAAAAATGAAGTGAACACAAAGACAGGCCAACATGCTCATGGCGCCAAAAAACAGAATGATAGACAGCTGCAATAAAATTACGGGAAACTAAGATCCCTGTTTCAATCCGCACTGAAATGAAGTGTCGTGGAAGCGCGCATTTGGACAAGCGTGATTCGAAGATGTAAAAAGCACGTGGGTTCGAGGCCGAAAACGGCCAACTTTTACAGAAAGACATGACGAGTCAGAGTGGGAACAGCGCGACAAATTCTTCCGGAGAAAGAAAGCGGATCCGAGGTTCCGATTCTGGGTTATGGCAAGGATGACCGAAAAGCTTGAAAAGAATTTTAGAAAAGTCAGTTAATAAATTCAACAAAGTATAATTTGTAAAAAGCGGGAAAAACCGATGCTTAGAAACAAGTTGATTTTAGCGCTGAACCTTCGTCAGATCATTCTATTGACCTATGCACGTCTCTAGCGGGAACCAAAAATATTTATCGGTAAACTGAGACAAGCAAGACTACGGTTAGCCTTCACATGTATTATTATATATTTAAGGTTAAGAGGTGTTTGCTGAAGGTCATTATGAGTATACAGGCAAAAATGTACTGACAGAAAGTACGAATAACTGGAAGAAGGTAGTTCCGAAATACTTGTGATAAATAGGGCCAAACATTATCAAACATTGAGGCGCAGTTTACTCAAAATTCATTCAGACCACGAGATTTTACCACCTAACAGTGACACGTACACCCATAAAGCTGTAAGCTCTCGATCCCGAATTAGCTAGACACCAGGCTCAGTTGCACAAAACGTTGTTTCGAATTACCAAATCGTTCACAAAAATGTTGGCCGTTTAAATCCCGTACTTTTTGAAAATTGCAAGTTCAAGGTAATTGAAGGTTTTTAATGGTCTAAAAAGCAATCAGCTTAACATAGAATGGTAAAAATTAAAAAAATGTATGTGTTTACAAACAAGATAAGCAGTTAGATTAAACAGTATATAAGTATTCCGGAAACGAATAATTCAATAAAAATTCGTCTAATTTTGTTTTATAGTCATGCAAGCTAGTGGATTGACCAACGATAGAAGGTAAATTGTTCCAAGTATAACAGACACAGACAGAGTAAAAATATCTTCTACAGTTCAGGCGGGAATGGGGTACCACCAGCATATATTCTTATATCACTTCGCGTGAATAAATACTGTAGGGGATGGTTTGGGGCATGAAAACTTTTGTAACGTAGGATAAGGTCTCCTCTGATTCATCGACAGGGAAAGTCGAACAGATTCAGGTGAGCTATCTTTTCTTTATTAAGCTCGTTTCGGGTGCTGAGAACTAGTTTCGTTGAGCGGTGATATATTCGCTGCATAAGTTCTACATCCTTCTTGGGACACGGAGACCATGACTGCACACCGTATTCCATGACTGGTCTCAAGTATGTATTCATGATCCTTGGGAATATCTTGGGTGAAAATTTCCCAAATACCCGTTTGAGTAGATTGAGGACACGTGTTGTCTTTGTAAAGCCAGTGTTAGTTTGAAGTGAGATTTTATATCTGGAGCATATCCAGAGACCAAAATATTAGAAGAAGAAATTGGCTTTATTCATATAAACGAATTTTCAGCAGTTACAATAATTTCACCAAAAAGTTTTAAAAAAATTGACGAACAGGTGCCGACATCAAGTTACAATTTGTCAACTGAACGACGTTCCTTGTCCGCCTTGATTGATAATTTCCAAATATGATCCAGTTTATTAGCAAATGCCGTAACCAAAAGTTTTGGGACAAAAGTTTCACAACAATTCCCGACATCTCGTGATTCGATCAAAATTGGCATCAGTTGATACGAACAAAATGATGCACTTGGCCAACAGATAGCGCTAACATGTAACCGAAAAAGCGGGAAAATGTGTGGAGAAATTAATTTTATGCTTGCTTGCTTGTCAGAACGAGATCCAAGAGTGAAGCTAATTCAGTTTCGCGGTATCGGGCATTACATGCAATGTGGTTATAAAGAGGAATATAGCCCAACAACTCACTGAATGCGCGTTCGAGGGAGTGTTCTGGGTGAATGGTAATGCTTTGCAGATTCGGTAAATTGAAGTCACCCATAATAATAAAAAATCCACAAGTGAATATGGAAGTAACCATGCGAATTCTGTCGAGTAGGTCCATATTGTAAGATTCCTGTGCAGATGGTGGGCGATATACAACAAAAAAAGTCTTTGTCCTTAGCTAATCGGTGTGAGCACCAGTGTCTTCCGTAGCACGATACCTGGATCCGTAATCTCACGACACAGAAGGTTTTGTTTATAGTACAATGCTACTCACCCTCCTCTCGTTTCACGGTCATGGCGAATAAGTGACATATCGGATAATTCTAGTTCACTATTTGCTTAGTAAATCTGTAACATGTTTCCATTACGGCGATCATTTTGAGTTCTTTTTATTGCTGTAATACAGTGATCTATAGTGTCGGATGCATTATTTTCTGGCAAATCAGCTACTGGTTGACTTGGTGATGTTTCTATTGGACGCTATGTTGCATCTATCTGTCCTATATCAAGTTTCCACTCACTTATTCTAATTTCTCGTTGTATTAGTCTGCGGAGATTTTCCCAATGAGTTGTGACCGTGTCCAACATATCTATACGTAAGAACGTTATTTTAGGGGATTAGGACAGACAACCTTATAATTCGTACAGTTGGGGATGCAGAACATGTCCACCACAGTTACATTGTGCAAGCACTGATAAATCTCCACTGTAGTGGATTGTATTTGCGCTGCCCTGCTTTATCAGTTGCTTCGTAAGCTTCTGTGAATCTCGAAAGGATTACACGTCGACTATTCCTTTGCTTCGTTTGGGTTTGTTGCTGAGCGTTTCGGGTTATTTATCACCATGTCACATCAGCATAGATCCCTCTCCGAGCTGACCGTGATTTTATGCAGTCTTGGCTGGTCCCGATTTGATGAAGTAGGTTTACGATTCCATCGTATCAATGATAATGGTCCAACTGGCACCGAGACTATGTTGCTGCACAACTTTCTCCATTCATCTTTATCGTGCTCTAGCCTGTCTCTTAGAAAGGCAGCACTTGCTTCCCTTATATTGGTACAAATTACAATTAGTCCATGTAGTGACAGTACATTGTGTGCCTGTCGCTATCGCTGGATACGGGACGTTTCAACTGCCTTAGATAAAATAGCTATCTTGTCCGCCTTTGGACTATTTTACACTAAAATGTCAGCGGGGCCATCAAATCGGCCGCGCATAAAATTAATTTCTCCGCAGGTTTTTTAAACATTTTTCGTTAAATGTGGGCAAAATGCATCATTTTTTCGTATAAACTGAGGCCAATTTTCGACGCGCAATTTTGAATGAATTACGAAATACGGGGAATTGTTGTGACACTTTTGTCTCAAAACTTTTGGTTATACCATTTGTTAATAAACTGGATCAGATGTGGAAACTATAAATCAAGACGGAAAAGAAACATCGTTCAGTCGACAAATTGATATCGGGACCTGTCGGTTAATTTGTTTTAA
Organism: Atriophallophorus winterbourni; assembly: GCA_013407085.1. Classification (NCBI taxonomy): domain Eukaryota; kingdom Metazoa; phylum Platyhelminthes; class Trematoda; order Plagiorchiida; family Microphallidae; genus Atriophallophorus; species Atriophallophorus winterbourni. Next base: position 18,167 of record JACCGJ010010552.1, on the reverse strand, counting down.
ATTATTTGTAACTGCTGAAAATTCGTTTATATGAATAAAGCCAATTTCTTCTTCTTATAATCTGAGGGTTTTAGCTGTAACTTCCGATGAGCAGATGGCTTGGGCTTCATAACTATTTTCGTACCAGGGAAGTTTTGGGTAGATAGGCCTTTAAGAGTTTCATTTGTAAAGATGGCGTCTTGATGAAAAGACTCTCGGGCACATTTGCAACAGCTGAACCTTCGTGATGAATGATTTGCAGAGATGCAGCTTTTATCTGACTAATATTACAGTCGAAACCTATAAGGGCAAACGGGGTTCTGAGCGGTGACCAGTCTCTATCGATGCCTTCAACGTTTTTATACTGATAATGCATGAAATCCTAAGCCTGATCCAGGCAAAGTGCCGCACAGTCAAAGACTGTACGTGGGCTAAGATACTGTCAGGTCGCCCAGGCCTAGGCAGATATGGTCAAGAAAAATAGCAATGGCAGAGACTCCAGCGTGTATTCGCATGCAGCTCACTACAGATGGCAAATCAATTTAGCACGGTTAGCTGTACAGTACAGAAGTGCTGCAAGATTGCACATCCGTATGTATGTATGAAATCACAAGCCTGATCCAGGCAAAGTGCCGCAGAGTCAGAGACGGCACGTGGGATAAGTTACAGTCACATCCGTGCGGTATACTGAGCTCCAAGCGCAACATTCGATCATCAGGTTTTTTTGCTGGACACTTGTTAAAACGGGTAAATCTTCGTTTAGTTTAGTTCGACTATATTTAAATACGTAGCATACACCAGGCGAATTTTCATCATTTACGATCGATATCGCCTCCGGGGTTAATGATTTGAAACATTTTCCGTGACACGTGACAGATTCGACCTTACCACTCACTACTTTCCCGTATAAGACGCGTTTCGCGAACATCAGATAGTTTTACTTTAACGGGGTCAACCAAAAGTTGATGATTAGCTTCGAGGTGAGCAATTACAGGCGGATGTGAGCAACACATCAATTTGTGATTATTTTTGTACGAACCTTACCTGCGTAGATAAAAAACGTCTGAAATCTAAAACGCTATTTCAGCATAAACTCAATGAACCGAATCCGAGCTACCGGGTTCTTATTCAACAGATTACACATACTGAGAATGAATAATTAATCTATATATATATATATATTATATATATCTATATAGATGAGAGAGGGAGAGAGAGAGTAACAACACAAAGAACTCACCGGCCAGAAGAGACAAGAACAAATTTCGCACACGGCCAGTTTGGCAGTATAAAAATGCTGATCTCCATACCGCTTGAGCAATCGGATATAGGCTCTTCTCCAATTGCAATCATTAAGTGTTGGCGGGGGATTATTGCACCAGCCAGCCCGTCCAAAGTGCACCGCACTCAGTTGCTCGTAAGTGAAATTGGACAGAGCCAAATGACGCCACAGGTGACTTTCCTCCACTAAACTGGCCAAGGTGTTTGAAGCTTTGGAAGCCGTATCTAAATCACGGGGACTGTCGAGAAAGCACAATACGCGTGACAGGCATTCTCGGGGAAGCTTTTCTAAGCACATCTCAGATGTGCTCGTAGGATTGCATTCACTAATGGAGACTGGTTTCACAACTTTCCGGGCAGCCACATTTCTTATCCGCTGAGTAAGATCAGAAAGATGAGAATGAGCATTTTTAATAAATATAAACTAATATAAACTTCAATTAAAGCAATTTCAAGCTAACGCGACTGAAAACAGAATATTAAAAAATACCAGAAGTCATGAAGAGAATCACGAAATATACTCACTTCGCCAATGTCGAAGTTATCCAACTTTTGGAGCATTTCATCCACGGCATTTACATGATTTTGCCATAATAAAGCGCTACCTATATGGTCATATTTATGCGCTTCCAGACAACACGAGAGAGCAGAAAGTAAGCTACGAAACAACGCTGTTTGGTTGCAGCTAGCTTGAACTAAAAAGTTTAGAATCAAAAATAGGGCTCACCTTGCCCGAGAACGGTTCTCAACAGCTCAACCAAAAATAACTGTAAACGGCCAGTCAGCTTGTGAAAGTGATTTGTTAGAAGAATAGACATAATCTGGATAGAAAAACACTGTTGAGAAAAAAGATAAACACTCACCCTGCAAACATAGTTAAACCGTCTGATATCACGAATCGCAGCTTTCATGTCCAACCCGATGAAAGCCTCGCTTATTGTCGTTGTAGTTTGCACCTTGAGGATTAGTTAAACGTACCACATACCTCTCCCACCGTTGCTGGTCTCAGTGAAACATGAGGCTGGTAAATCAGCACTTTGAAGAAATCGTTCACATAATTCCAACTTGGATCATCTTCCACAGCTAAAGAACGTCGGCATACTCTGTGAATATTGAGAATAACACATTGAAGCCAAACCTTTTAACGACAGTTTCATTCATGCGCTCGAACATCCGCATTCTATAAATTTTTGCGGTTTCCCAAAGGCTGCCGCATTCACTGGATCTAAGCCATTTGTCGCCAGGGTAACGCCAATCGGGGCTCAAAAAAGGCATTGTAATGAAAAGTTATGCCAATGTAAGCTAAGAGCCATACGTTAGGCCCTGGAGCGGCCAAATTTGTGGTTGACAAAAAGCCTCTAAAATAAGTCAACCTAAAAATAGACAAAATAAAAATTTTTGGTTTCATAAACTTTTATGAATGATTCGCAGAAACAACCAGCACTACAAATACTTAGAATTTACAAAGGAGAACAAATTGACTGTATTAGAAAAGCATAAAGCTATTATTTAGTAATGACGATCGTTTCAAAAATAATTTTTGTGTACTTTATTTTAGGATCAAATGAAGTTTTGTGGAATTCTCTCACTTATAGACTAATCAGCGAACAGCCACCTCAACTATTATTGAAGAAGCTCAACGTTCGAGTTCAACAAGGTTAGATACACTTCGTCATAATCGTGATGTTGTTTACTTCTTAATACAATTAAAATATTACATGAACACTTTGAGATAATATAAAAAAGCTGAGAAACCACTTCAAATACTAAGCCAGCAAGATATTATTTTGTCCTCTCTCAAATAAACCGAGGTATATTGAGGAACAAACGTTTGAGATTTATGCAAACAACATTTTGCAAAGCCGCCATCTGCTAGCAGCTCCAGAGATATAAGGAGTATCGTAATAATAACATTTCAAACTATTTTTCATGTGTAGTTTTTATTAAAGATGAACAGAATATTATCTCATCAACCGTTGTGCGTTGGTAGTGATTTCTCGAATGTCTCGTCGAACTGCGATAAGTAACTTTCAGAGAGAAATAAACGCGAGAACGATAATATCATCATAGGTGCGACCACATTTTGGCACAATAAATACGATTGGATAAAGTTCGCTGCTATGACAGACGATATTAGCTTACAATAAACCCAAGAAATGTACCGCAGAGCCATAGACTACGTGGTTTGAGATGCTGTCAGGTTTACTGAGCTTAGAATAGGAGGAAGAAAAATTAGACTCCGGCGAATCAATAAATCTGGCCAAACAATATATCGCGATGTTAAAAGCACAGTATTACTAGCAAATACACATATTGAGGATATTTGATTATAATAGGACGATCCCATTGTTGACATGATTGCAATTGGCTGTCGAGTTTACTATAATTTTACAAAGAAGCAACTCAATACAATACAATTATATTTAGAGAATGAGTACAAAAGTTTCATTTGAGGTTTTTCGTGATCTGGCAATAATTACGATCGTCTCGGATATCCTGGAAGTAGATGCGCTTTCGAAAACAATATTCCTTTGCAAACCCAAGAAATTTGTCGATACTATCCTGGAACAAAGACAAGCTTTGAGCTTCATCTGCATTGGCCGGAGGTGTTTTCCATGTTCTAATAGCCCGTCGTGAAAATCTGTACCAATGCGCTAGACCATCTGTTCTTTGAACGCGTAATTGAAATCGGTGCCCATTTCTTCGACAATCAGAGATAACCGTAAAAAGCAATCTGAGATCAGGAAACGTCTTTTTCTGAATAAACCGATATGGTATGGTATGAAAGCACAAGCCTGATCCAGGCAAAGTGCCGCATAGTCAGAGACTACACGTGCCCAAGCCTAGACAGATATGAGGGGGAAATAGAAATGGTAGTGAGACTCCAGCGTGTTTCAGCATGCAGCTCACTACCATTGGCCAATCAATTTAGCACGATGTTAGCCGCACAGCACAGAAATGCTGCACGATTGCACATCCGTGCAAGAGTAGTTTCGTCATACGAATAGACCAGTCAGCAAAAGTTCTCCACAGGGCCCATATGCATCGTAAGGCATTTATTCGTACTTATGCAGTGATTGATACGGTTTTCAAAGTGGAACTCACAATCGTGCCTAGATCCGCACATATCTGGATCTCATTTCATCCATGTTATAATCGAACGGGTCACCATTGTCTACTGTCAAATGTTTACTTTTGGCAGCGTTCAGTGTAAGTTCGGTGAGCAATGCACATTTGCTGCACTTGTTGCGGGATTTCCTGATCACTTGATGATACAACTGTGCGCCATATTTTAGATCGTCCGCAAACATCATGCAAGGTAATTGTAGACTCCGTGTTATATCATTTAAATAAATCAAAAACAAAAGAGGGCCTAGAACCAACCATTGCGGTGAGCCAGTGCTAACAGTTCTGTTAGAAAAGGTACTGTTGACTAGCACAGCTGTCACAAAACTGTAAAGCCATTTTAAAAGCAAGCCTCCAAGCCCATACGCTCTGAATCGATGCAGCAGCTTCCGATGGTTAACTTTGTCAACCTAGATAGCTAACGGCAATGCGCACCTTGTTGACAAAGGATGCTTAATAGTTAGAGCATTTCGAAAGTGTTTTTGACAACATTCTTCATGTTATTCATAGGAGGAAAACTGTTAAATAGGAAAAATTCCTCAAAGTTATGCTTTTCTCACGATTATAATCTGATAATGCATTTTATCTTTCACGCTTTCCACAGGGTTTTCCGTTTCAACCACCGTGTAGCGCGTTTCTCTTCGACCACTTTGCTGAAATGCTCAAAGTTATTCAGACCCAATGTACTGAATATCGTGATTATGCCACAATACACTGTTGAATACAATTGAAATAAGCTTACACCAAGACAAATTGTCTTCATGGTCCCATCAACGGATATAGCCATGAAGCCGAGCAATCACCTGCAAACTCTGGTATCAATACCAATAAATAATGAACAAAAGTAAATGTCCTCCGTAAGAACATGTTTGAAAAGCTTTCAGACATTTTTATGTATGCGCCTAATCAACGTCGGACAGCTAGAATTTTTCATATAATTTACATATTTGGCAGAGTAAAAATGCAAGTGACGAAAAAATCATACGTCAGGTAGTAGAAACTCGCTGTGATGAGCCTGACGATGTTGTAAAACTAAAAATTAAAAAAACGTTCTAATTCAGTTCAGTTTGTACAGGACAGTATGTGGCTGAAGAGCCATTCCAGCGTCTAGATTTCTTTCGGTGGTATGCCACAGAAGAGCGTCCATCACTTCAAACAAAATCTTCACAAATATCTTCTGGTATGAGAGTAACCTAGAATGCAACACTAGCATGTGAATAAAAATTTCTGAACAGTTTTGGGTAATACTACCATGTTGAATATGTTTCAAAATACCAGTTTTATATAGAATTATAATTAACTCCTGCACTAATAATACATTTGGTTGACAGTTCAATTTACCATTATTAAACGCGGCACTGAAGGTCTTAACAATTGATTTGAGTAACCTTGAGTTTGATTTGATTAAAATGCAATCAATAAAATATCTGAAATTTTTAAATCTCTTCAAACTTCTATCATATCATGTCGTTCTTACTATCAGTAATTTGAACATTATTGTGTTTCTAATTTATATCCTCACAAAATATCCGCAATGTTGGTAAAAACAACATTTATATTTTGTTGCTTTTTAATATAAATTCACCTATTCTTTCTACCAGTTTAGTTCGGTTCAGTAGACACAGGACAGTAAGTGGCTGACAAGCCAATCGAGCGTCAAGAATTTCTTTCGGTGAAAAGCTGTGAAGAATCACCCACCACTGCCAAAGGGTCAATCCGTGGAAACTTTGATGGTCGTAGGATTAGCAGAATGTAGTTGGGGGAGCACCGCGCTATAATGGATGCACTGCCAGAAGATAATTTCCTTTTTTCTCCATTTGCAATCTCTGATGATCGTGGTTTCAAGCGATGTACCGGATAGTTATAGGACAGCAACACGTAATATTCGATGCTGGAAAAAAGAAAAAGGCAGTTTCTCATCTCAAGCACGGTCATAGCTCAGCTGATGGAGAATCAACAATAAGAAGATGCTCTTAAATTGCTACAATGAATAGCGAGCAAAATGGAGGACAACCTAAGTATGGTGATCATGGGATGTAATCAGAGAATAACTTACCCCAGTCACGGTCTAAACCCTGCTTGAAAGTTGAGACGGAAATACAGGAGATAAGATCTTCAGGAAGCTTGTTCCAGAAGTTGACCACCCAGACGCTGAAAACCTTTTCTGAAATCCAGTCGACATCATTCTTTAGCATGCTTGAGTGCGTTTTCGCGAGTGCCCAGCTTAGGACTTGAGGTAAAGATGTCATCTGGATTAACGACGCTTAAACCCTTTAAGATCATAAAGGTTTCAATAAAATCACCTCTCAAACGACGACGCTTAAAAGAGAAAAGAATCAGAGCTCATAGGTGATCAGTATAACTTTTCCCACGCGGACCCTCAATAACGCGTGTTGCTAGTCGCTGGACTCTTTCAAATCGAATGATATCCTTCTGGTAGTGAGGACACCACGCCTGGACACATTATCCTAAATGCGGCCTGACTAACGCCTTGTAAAGTGGTAGGAACACGTCAGGACTTCTGCTGAAAAACGCCGGCTTCAACCGAAAGAGCACATTGCGTGCACGTTGCGCTGCAACAGCGCATTGGTCCTCCCATTTGAAGTCACCTCTATCTAGAACACCCAAGTCCTTAACCCGCTGTGTGACGTCAACGCTAATAGGAGTACCTGACACCTGGACTGTGATCTTGTCGACCAGAGAAGACAAGAGTTGGAACTTATTGAGGTTCCGTGGGAGGTCCCACCGTATGGACCAGTAAATGACCCGCTCGAGGTCGTGCATCAGTGTATCTTCATTCGTTGAACCCATGAATTTAACTTCATCCGCGAAAATGAAGCACGGGCACTCCAACATAGGCGACAAGTCATCCATATAAATCAGAAAGAGCAGCGGACCTAGCACAGACCCCTGAGGTACCCCACTTATCACCTCCGCTTGCAGAGTAATCTGGAATGTAAAACTAGCTTTTGAATAAAAATTTCTGAACAGTTTTGGGTGATACTATCATGTTGAATATTTTTCAGAATACCAGTTTATATATATTTTTATAATTAACTCCTGTACTAATAATACATTTGGTTGACATTCCAAGTTACCATTATTGAACGCGGCACTGAAGGTCTTAAGAATTGCTTTGAGTAACCTTGATTTTGTTTTGATTAAAATGCAATCAGTAAAATATCTGAAATTCTTCAATCACTTTAAACTTCTATCGTATCATGTCGTTCTTGCTATCAGTAATTTGAACAATATTGTGTTTTCAATTTATGTCTTCACAAAATATCCGCAATGTTGCTAAAAACAACATTTATATTTTGTTGCTTTTTAATATAAATTCACCTATTTTTTCTACCAATAATGATGAATTTCCTGCATATTAAATCCCTATCTTCTCCATACTAAAAATGGACTCGAAGTAATTAATCTCGCGCTGTTGAATCCCCAAACTATAGCAACTTGTTCTTGCGATTTCATGAAAGTTGTTATCCTGTAGCGGATGGTGAGTAATGGATCGCGAGACTGCGTGGGTTCCATTCATTTCAACAAACAATTTTGACTCCTAGAATATCACCTAAGAACGGAGACCGCGCGTAGACAATTGCGGACGAGTGTGTCGACGATGTACAAAAGGAATTTAACAGATGATTGTTGTTCACTGAGTTAACTTACAGAAAATCAATGAACTGTGTGTGCTAACGATAAAAACAAATCGATAGATCACTAGATCACTATAGTAGTCGAAATGAAACGGTTATTTTTAAGTAAAAAATTAACAAATTAAGATTATACAAAACATAAGACTGATCAAGTCACTACTATCCATCGCAATTTTGCGACAATTATTTACTGATGAGTTGTTCTGTGTTTGCAGGACATGTGTTGAATATAATTTTTGAAACGTAATGCTGTTAAAATTTGCGAAATAAATATTGTTTCGCGCTTAATAAAAATATGAATCTTTTTCTCATTTTAAATTTGCTTCTGTTAGAACTATAAACAAGTTTGGGGAACTGTCGTTGAAAAAGCATTAAAAACACTGATCTTTATGTAGCTTAACTTATCGAAATCCATTCTCGCCTGATTTCCTAATAGTAACAGCATCTTCCGACAACATTTCAATCTCTATCTTAATTCGAGCATTTTACATATTTGATTTTACTGAATGTCTGTCAGTAAATACGCAAAAAAAGAAAGCATTTGACTAGAGATAAAACACTGCACTATTTAATGGTAGTAAGAAATTATCGTTTCCATATATCCTAATACTGTGATTGGCTCATTTAAGAGCGTTAACCCAAAAATGTTATTTCATTCTCAAAATGTTTACAGAACTTCAAAATACAATCCATATCAAATAGTTTATGCAACGAAAGTTAGCTGAAAAAAGGCAAACACATAAAATCAAATCGTCAGGACCCAGTACCCAGATATTTAATTCTCGAATTTATAAAAAAGTATCACATAACAATCGGATGATTTTTACATGATACACAACTGCTTGGATGAATGTACAATTAGGACGAAGAACTTCTCACGCTGCGCTCGCGGAGATTTGCAGAATTTGGTTGATCGGCGTCAGTTGCATACCAGCGGCGTCATCTGCGTTCTTTCATGAAGAACAGAATCTTGTTCTCCTCAGCTTACAGACGACGCTTTACACAATGCCTCCAAAGTAAGCGGTCAAGAGCAAGTACTCCACAAGTCGTTGCGTCAATGGCAAACGTTTTCTTATCTTTCCACACACATTTTTGTATGGCAAGTACGAGTTTCTCAATGATTGACTTCATGAACGCAACGCTTCATAGAATTGATTTTCCAGAATACGAACACTTCTCACAATTAAGACGTAACTAAGTTGTCGTGGTGGGCGCTGTCGTAGTATTCTGAACATTCTCTCAAGTTTTGCTTTTGGAAGTAACTTTATCCATCCACGATAAATTTAAGATACAACGGATGCTTTGTAGATGGGAAGAATTCAGTTTCGTTCGTCTCTGGCATGCATAGTCTTGGTTTCACTGCCGTACAGAAAAACATTTAGTTCGCAGGCGCTGTATACCATCATGTTTGTCCTTACAATCAACTAGCGGTTGCCTCAGACAGAGAGTACAATCTGGGCCAAATTACAGCTGCGGTGCCAATCTGCTCATCAATTTGTGTGTCAAGGGATAGATTATCGGCAAGGACTCAGATCTCACTCATGTTGATTTTCAGCCCAAGCTCTTTGCATGCCGACGCGAAACAGTCAATTACCGGCTAGATGTGTTCGCTGCAGTAAGCAGCAATGGCTGCATTGACGGCAAACAGCATGACAAGGATTAGAACATTAAATTAAAAGGTTTTGCATTACTAACCATACCCAAAAGTGGATGACATGAGAGTTAATTTCATTTTCCATTCAATGCTTCTAGGCCTCCGTATTTTAAACATAATCGTCCTACTTGATGAGTTAAAACAGCACGAAAAGAATAGTTTTTAAAGTGTGATTGAAATGCATGTAAATTTGCATTTTTCGTTCATCATTTTGTGTTAGACCAATCTGCATTTGTTTCGCGACATGTAACTGAATAATATGTTATAGCCACCGTTAAATAATATTTGCCAAGAAGCAACTTTTTTAATTTTTCATAGCATTCATGTTCTGATCTACTGTCCTTATAGAATGTCTGAATGCGGTACGAAATTGGCAGTGTTTTCTTGTAATGGAAATGTATGGAATTAAATACGTTTCTTCACGATCATAACTATGGAAACATTCACAGTTGTTTAAGCATATGCGATTAACAGTTTAGTTGTACCATCCTTACGCAACATTGCCTCGCACGCACCACGTATTTAATATTTCCTCACTGTTTCAAGTCATGTAGTACCTGATCGTTCTATCCCCAACTGATAATTGCTAACACCACAAAACCAGTCGTGGATAGTGAAGATTTGTAATGCTTATGGTGAAAATTTGCTTTACGATTCTTGTCTGATTTTAATTATAGAATTGATTAAAACCATTTAAATATTTCTCTTACACAAAAGTGAAATAGATAGTATCCCGCTTGAGCTCCTTGAAGAATTTTTGGTTGCATTTGTCTGCACGGTAAAAGAACGAAATCACAACACGACTCTGTTATTTGATTTTCAATGTTTTGATTAATATCTAACAAGTGTTTTGATATCTGTACATGCGGTAGTGGTGACAGTAATTTAGATAGTTAGTTCCAATTGTGCAACATACGCTTGAATAGACTTCATGTTATAATATGCAACACTATTTAATGTTGATGTTTTAGATTGGGTAAAACCCATGAAAATTAGTATGGGCACGTGATTAAACATATTAGTCGTGAAAACCACATCCAACAGTGGCTTGAAAACGCAACTAGTCTGCTATTCTTAAAATGATTCAATCCCATGCAGATCTCTGATTGCAGTGTCCATAGATAATGATTGAAAACGGCACAATACCAAGCGTCAAGTTTGCGCGATGAAAACTAGAATGCGAATAACCACTTCTAGAAGTTCTATCTAAGTTCAATATAAACTACTTTATACTTTTTCAACCCTGGAATTTCAATAGATGTGGTGAAGGTATTTTCGCGACATTGACAGCCATAGCGACTACGAATTTGTTAAGATATTTTTATGATATAGCAAATGACGAGGTGAATCATTGCAAGTGTTCATACCACTTTGAATTTCATCAGAAATTTGTTTAATAAAATTTTTGCGTTTGCAAATGTCAGTGTCGATGTTCAGTTCAGTTCAGTTTGCACAGGACAGTATGTGGCTAACGAGCCAATCGAGCGTCCAGAATTTCTTCCGGTGGAAAGCTGCAGAGAAGCAACTACAACTGCCAAAGCGTTTTTTCTTATTGTGATTTGGATATCCTTGACAAACGCGCCGCCAAGGGATAAGCCAATCGAGCGTCCAGACTTTCCGTCTGTGGAAAGCTTCAAAGGAGCGCCCACCATTGCCAAAGTTGGTTCATTTCCCTCTGGTATCCTCGTCGTATGCGAAGGTACGTCCGATGTTTTACAAGCCGTCCTTTGGTCCCAGAATTTGTAGCTGCGACTGAGAAAAACGGAAAGGGTTTCTCTTCACCAAGCCGGTGAGAGGTTAGCTATGGAAATTTGGTGCGTACATTTAAAACATGACATTTAAAACGAGGCATTATATAACAGGATTTTTTTTTTTAAATTGGGGTCAAGATCATATAATTTCAAAATGAACACAAAATGGACAATTCTGACAACAGACAACAAGCATATTCACGGGAAAAGTCTGGGAAAAGCCCAATTCACAAGGCATCTAAACCCCTTTTGAATGCACCTATTGATGTGCAAGCTATTAGTTCCTCAGGCAGCTTGTTCCAGAAGCTTACCACTCTTTCACTGAAAAAGTGTTGCCTAAGATTCAGACGGCTGTGGTTTTTCGCGAGCTTCAATGTATGTCCTCTAGTTAAGGGGTTGATTGCTCGAGAGAACAGGATTTGACAGCCCTCGTCGCCTAAGCCTTTCAGGATTTTGAAAGTTTCTATGAGGTCACCCCGTAGACGCCGACGCCGAAGGGAGAAGAGACCTAAAGAAATTAGACGTTCTTCGTAGGGTTTCCCAAACATACCTTCAACCATTTTGGTAGCCAGTCGTTGGACTCTTTCTAATAGTAATATGTCCTTTTGAAAGAAGGGACTCCAGGCTTGCACGCAGTATTCTAAATGCGGCCTGACAATCGCCGTATATAAAGGGATAAACACTTCCGGCGTTCTACATGTCAGAACGGATTTAAGCCTAAAGAGTTCTCCTCTAGCTCGTTGTGCAGCGGTGGCACACTGCGCAGCCCATTTGAAGTCCGCTGTTACGACTATACCCAAATCCTTAATCCTCTGAATAGATTGAAAGTCGATCCTACCGTTATTCGCAGTTACTGTAATTCTGTCGACTGCTGCAGACAACAGATGACATTTACTATAGTTCAGAGGAAGATCCCAATCCTGCGACCATTTAATGACCTTTTCAATATCTCTCAACAAATCACCGTGATCACTGGATCCGGTGAATTTGACATCATCAGCAAACATGTAGCAGGGACATGACAACTGCGATGCCAGATCATCGATGAAGATCAGAAAAAGTATTGGGCCTAATACTGAACCTTGTGGGACCCCACTGGTAACTGTTGCGAATTCAGAGGTAGTATCGCCTACACGGACCTGGAAGGATCTATCACGAAGAAAACTGGTTATCCAGTCGTGAAGCTTACCAGATATGCCTTTGGCCGAGAGCTTCATCCCTAGGAACCTGTGACTAACCGAGTCGAACGCCTTACTAAAGTCTAAGTAAAAGACCTCTACCCGTCCGCCTTCATCCAGTGTCTTAGAAACTCGATCTAAAAAGCATAAAAGATTTGAGAGACACGACCTTCCTTTAAGAAAGCCATGTTGAACCGTGCTTAATGATGAATTGTGCACGAGGTGGCTGCACAATCGATCCCTGATTAGTCTCTCCAAGGTTTTACATAAACACTAGTCAAGCTTACCGGTCGGAAATTCTTAACTATGTTTGCGCAACCTCCCTTTGGAATGGGTACGACAATGGCTTTCTTCCAGTCATCTGGTAGGATGCCTTTGCAGAACGATTCGTTATATAACTCACATAGAGGCCCTGCTAGTACCGTAGATATTTCCTTTACAATTTTAGGATGCACATCGTCAGGTCCGGCGGATTTATTTCCGTCTAGATTCTTTAGGACACGTGCGACATCATCCGTGCAAAAAACTACTTCGCTTAGTGAGGCACCCATTTCCGTATTAAGAGTTGGGACTGAGTGAATCGCATCCCCGCCATCCATTCTATGTACGCTTCGAAAATAATCCAGCAAAGCTGCTGCCTTTTCGGGGTCAGAATTGGCTTTCTGGCCATTGTCTAATATTAGGGTACCTATGTGCTCCCTTGTCTTACCCTTAGACTGAACATAACTATAATACTTCTTAGGGTACTTTTTAGCAGACTTCGCCAGGTAAGTTTCGTAGCATCGCTTAAGCTTCCGTTGTAGCTTTACTGTGTTGTTCCTCGAAGCCTTATAGCACGACCAATTCCTATAGGTTGGCAAGGCTGTGTATCTCCGCCAGTGTCTGTCGCGCCTAATAATGTTGCGTCGCACCGCAGGAGTCCACCAAGGTGGCTTGTTCTTTAGCCGTATAGGTCGGAAAGGACAGTAAAGGTCTTGAAGACTTAAAATATTGCGCTTAATAACCGACCATTTACTTTCGATGTCATTGGTTTCAGAGAACCAGTCACATCGTAAAGCGGAAAGCCGCACAGCATTCCAGTCAACTCGATTTAGATTACGCCTGTATTTGACTGGTGGCTTATGAAAACAGAGAATTGCCTGGAATATTATGGTGACATGGTCACTTTTCCCTAAAGGTGAGTCGTAAGAGAGGTTTTGGACATCTTTAGGACCTTTAGACAAAAGTAGGTCCAGTGTAGATGGTGAATGTCCATCTCTGTACCTAGTTTTCTCACTTACGTGCTGATGAAGCGCACTGGAGTGCATCCAATCGATATATACCTGGGAAATTCTATCACAGGTTGTCTGAGTGTCCCAGTCAATACCCGGTAAGTTGAAGTCACCTATTAAATAGACTCGTGGGGCAGTTTTGAGCAACCTGGTGAGAAGTTCCCTAAGTTCCTGGTCCTCCTCCTCAGAAGCGCCGGGTGCCCTGTATAAGCAGCCTAACGCAAAAGAAAGCTTACCGTCTGTGACGATTGTCGAGACCAGCTGGATGCCGAAGGTGGCCATTTTGATGCCAGAGTCTTGGTATTTAATACCATGTTGTAGTAGTATTATAGCTCCTCCTCCGCGTCTACCATCTGGTCTATCCGATCTGATGGCTGTATATGTCGAAAGAAGATCAACTGGAATAATGTCTGCATCTTGAAGCCAGGTCTCTGATATACCTAGGATCCTAGATTTACTATTGGAGGCTTTCTGCATTAATTCCAGCCATTTACTACGCACGCTGCAAGCATTTGTGTATAGTATGCTCACAGCATTTCGATGTACCCCGCCTAATTTCGGACAACCCTCGGGCGCAAAACCCGAGGTATTACCAAGTTTTTTGGTATGTCCAAATTAGTGCTGTGTGGAGAATCTACGTCGCTGGAAGGTTGTGGCGTAGAGGTTCTTAATGCAGGAGCGTTAAGCGCATACGAAGCGAGGCTTTCGTTTGCTGCATCACAACTTAGCCAAGATTGGTCCCCTATATTTTCTATCAGCACTTGAGCGTTCTTGATTGAAATATCCGCTGTTGCGGAGTTATTCAATCGGCGCTTAGCAGGGTTGCTCTTCGGTTTTGCTACTTTTCTACCCGAACGCTGGAACGCAAAATAATTTGCTGAAACTGGGCGGTTATCTGGCACCAATCTATACAAACCATTTGTATTGGTATGTATTTGGTCGCCTTTAGAGAGAAACAGGTCTCTGTCTCTCTGGTTTCTGAATTCCACCAAGATTGGCCTTGCTTGTTTTCTTTTCTTATACAGACCGATTCTGTGTACCCGAACTATCTGTAGATTGGGCTTAAGGTCTGTCAGACGCAGTAAATTTTGTACGCATTTGCGATCCAAACTGCGTCGTGCTTTAGCCTCCTGTATAAAAGGCTCTTGCTCGTTATGGATCAGAATGTTTCTGGTCCTGGTTTTCAAACTTTTTTTTGGAAAAGTGCCTCTTTTCTGCAACGCTCGCAATTCGCTGCGGATTGAAGCCAATTGCGAGTTAATCGTCGCTAAATTACCGAGACGCGGCTCGGTTTTTTTACTTGTTGGGGAGCGCGGTAACTTTCGAGCTGGCTGGCTCTTTTTCTTACGCTGACTAACAACATTGTTGTTAGTTTTACCCTGATTTTTTCCGCAACATTTCCATGTTGCTTCCGTTGAGTATGGGCTTTACCTTTTTTTGGAGTTTGGGCTACGTTTACGACCTTCGGAGAGGAAGCTTGCTTTGAAGGACTAGGTAACTGGATAGCTAAGTCTACATTATCAGGGGATGCCCTTTTTTCCGCCTTTTCGGTAGCACGCTTTCTTGAAGTCCTGGCTCTATTTACCACCTTAGGAGAGGTAGCTTGCTTGGAAGAACATTGCAGCCGGCTAGATTTGTGCGCTATAGCGTTGCCTGCTGTAGTCTCAGAACTCATATTTGCTCTCACCACAGATGCATACGTTTGGGCGGCTGCAAAATATGACGAGCTTCGCGACGTCACGCTATTTCTTGGCTTTTGGCAAGCGGCGTCAGTGGCAGCCTCGTGACAGCCCGTACAATACCACTGCAACCAGCGGTATTTTGCATAAATCCCGTAGTGAGATTTATGTATGCCTGAGCAGCTAGGGTGAGCCCAATGCTTGCAAGCTGTGCACCCGATGCCCTTAGCCACAATGTTGCCACATTTTCCGTTGAGGCAGGTATTTTTTGAACTCATATCAATCGGTAAAATGTGAGTAATGAAAATAGAGTTTGCAATGAATCGGTTATAGTAAGTTTTTGGTAACGTTTCGCTTCTGAACACAGAAGCTTCGTCAGACCAAGGGTGTTGGTACGAACAGTGTTCAGGTATAAATGACATCCTCTTGACCAATCCTGAGTTCACTAAGCTACACAGGGGAGATCAAGATAATTGATCAAGATAATTGATCACACCTAATTGCTGTGTTCATCCCTAATTGTTTAATAATTGTTCAGGTCAGCGTATGCCGACACACTGCTTACGTAATCATGTGCGTATTAAGTGTGATGTTCGTTAATCCTAATCCGCTGCAAAACCGAACGCCAGATTGTTGAGATATCCGCCCCATCCCCCTTGTTCACCGCATTCGCCCCAGCCTTTGTTATTTCAACAGCCTCGGCGTGAAGTCTTTCCCTATAAGATTTCACACCCCGTCTTATCACTTTCACGTTATCAAGATCTACGCTGTGTCCAGTGTCTAGCACGTGTTCAGCTAGGGCCGAATCCCGAATCAGTGATTGATATTCACTGGGATTGCGGGGTCGCTTTCCCACTCGTTTCCTGTGTTCGTTTAACCTAGTGCAGAGTTCTCTAGACGTTTGCCTAATGTAAACACCCGTGCAACCCTTGCAGTTGATTTGGTAGATGCAGTTCGTCGCACAACCTAAAGGAGTCTTATCTTTGAGATGCATTAATACGGAGCGGAGAGTTCTACCTGCCTTATAAGTTACTCTAATACCTGCGCTATTCAAGAGTCGACTTATTCCTTCGGAGGCGCTTTTGACATTTCGGGTTAGAGATACCGTAGCCTCGCACACCTTTTCCGTCTTGTCAGTTGCGGATTCTAGACCTTACTCTCACTACTACGAATTCCTATAACGATTCAGCCCAATACTTTCAAGATCAACTTAGCTTTGTACTATCACTTTATAAATTAATAAACATCCATAATAAAATTGTTAGATTTTGAATTAAGCCTAATTGAAATAAGCATGGACGGCGCATGGACTGTGAGGGTATACACGGTAATGTGCTGATTTCATTCGCTTAAAGTTTGATCGATCGATTTTTCACC
This sequence comes from Atriophallophorus winterbourni, assembly GCA_013407085.1. Taxonomy (NCBI): domain Eukaryota; kingdom Metazoa; phylum Platyhelminthes; class Trematoda; order Plagiorchiida; family Microphallidae; genus Atriophallophorus; species Atriophallophorus winterbourni. The sequence continues at coordinate 1,212 of JACCGJ010010552.1, read as the reverse complement.
CTCTCTCTTGTTCATTTCACTTATCGATCGTAATAATTCCGCGTTTCAAAAAGGCTAAGAATACCGACCAGCTAATAATCGATATTTTGGATGACGTTCGAATTAACGAAAATCACATGAATTAATAATCAACAAATCCAACACATGACGATTCTCGAATGAGCGAATTTTTAATTTGAACAAGTGGAAAAAATCAGCAAATTGTCAAATGAAAAGGCCTCGGTAATGTAAGTGGAAATGATTGTGACCGATCGGGGAATCAGCGTAATGGAAACGAAGAAAACATGAATACGATCTAACCGAATTTCTGACTCGCAAACAATTGAAAACTTACTAAAATCCATTAATCCACTTTTTGCTGTGGTACAAATAAGTGATAAGTTATCAACGCCAATCGCATAATCGTGACCGACTTTAATCACGTGTATCCAATGGCAACCAGCTCTAAATATTTGCGACATATTTTCCGTTCACGCGTGCTAGGTGGATGCTTTTCTGTACCGTTGTACACGGTCTTATCTTTGTCGGACGGAATTCTGTTACTTTCGATCATAGCTATCGGAATTTATCCGCTTTCATCTTGTCAATCGATCAACAAACAAGGGACGTGTCGCGTAGTACAATATCCTCAGCTGCTCACCGCCGCGCAAGCTTTCCACGCCTACATGCCACGATTCCTGTTTGAGCAAATGGATCATGTATAGTGGATGACCAAAGTAATGTGTTGGTGTGTAAGGGATGGGGATGTGAGCAACACATTACTTTGGTCATCCATAAGCGCCTTGAGTGCTTTGACCAAGAATCACTTTGTGATTCTGTGTCTGAACATCGTGGTTCGTTGTACGAACCCTATATAACGGTGGCATACAAGCATAACTTTGTATAGTGGATTATTTGCTAAACGACGAAATCACGACTTCCAAAGCAGCCACGTGGACCAGTCAACCAAACGCCCATCGCTCAGCCGAACAGCCCACTTCATGCTACTAGCATGTGTGAGATCCAACACAAACAAAAAATCGGTCAACCAAGCTGTGACAGCTAGGACTATTCACTCGACAGCGACATTGAACCAACTTGACCTTGTGCCAAAGGCATGAATCCGCCGAACACAACAATGGTCACGACCGGCCCAGCTGATAGGACTAATCTCGACTAGCAGAATTGTCCCGAGGTCAGGTGCGAAGCGTGTTAACAACCGGTGAGTCCCAA
>JACCGJ010010551.1:0-41356 GCA_013407085.1 Atriophallophorus winterbourni | reverse complement strand
TGATGAAAAGTACCGTTCCTTCTAAAACAATGCGCTGATGCTCTACTCTCACCACTCTTTGGTCTTTTAAACCTGTCACTGAGTTGTTAAAAGGTTCCAATTGACGGCAAAATAGGATAAATCACTCCAACATACAAGGGTGGGAACCGATCCCATGTGTCTAACTACACACCAGTCACATTGTTGCCAGTGGTCTCTAAATTTCTCGAACGATACGTAGCTGATGAACATATCACACAATTTGAACAAAATAAGCTTTTTCTATCCATCACACAGCACGGATTTAGGACAAGACACTCCTGTCTCACCAATCTACATATAAATCTTGATAACTGAACTCGAGCCGTGAATAATGGATACAATATCCGTGATTGTTTTTTGGATATGCCTTTAACCGTATAAACCACATAATACTGCTATAGAGATTGGAGCAGCTCGGAGTGGGTGGCAGATTATTGGCATGGATACAGGATTACTTGGCAAGTAGAGTCATCAGGGTTAGTGTTTACAGGGCACTATCTAGCCCGTAGAAGTTATAATTGGCGTACCTCAAGGCTCAGTCTTGAGGTCGATACTCCTTCTGGTGTACGCGAACGACATACGTGAAATCCTAACTTGAAATCTTCAGGCCAGTGTTCTGTGGTATACAAAACGTCCTGCCAAAACTTAGCACTGCTTAGAAGGATCTTCGGTAGTTTTACATGGCAGGTAATCCCATAGATAATTAACACCTATATCCGGCCAACAACGGAATACGCTGTTCAAGCATGATCCCCACGGTTACAAAATGACATGGTTTTTTAGCTATCCGTATACCACCGCGCCACAAAAGTGGTGACTGGACTATACAATAAGCCATACGAGGAGAAGATTTTATCTCTGAACCTATTTGACTTTTCGTACCGTCGTGTCAGTGATGACTTGATCCTGCGGTTCAACATACAGCATACAGTGGATTACCCACTTAAACACTTGTTTCATCGAAAAGAAGCACGCGGTAGCAGGGCTACAAGTTAATTATTCCACACTCCAGATCAAATTGCCGAAGGTTCTTCCTTGCTGTCCGAGTTTGTTTTATATAGAATTCTCTGTCCCCACATATTATTTGCGCATCAATGTTGAACATGTTCAAGGCTGAACTTGACCATTATATGTTGACTGAATTCAACCCCACACATTGTGCATAAGCTAACGTTCCATAGTGAAAAACATCTTTGTTGTTTTTATGCATTTCCGATATTTTTAAGCTATGGTTACTATAACGTATTTGCTTTTTGGACTATTCAAACTTTGAATTCCTTTGAATTGAATTTAGAGTTTCAAAGTGATTCAAAGTTGTAATGGTCTAAAAAGCATTTAGCTTAGCAATAACCATAGGATGGAGTTATGAGGTATATACAAAATAAAGTAGAAGAACAGGGAAACTCATGTAGTGTAAACCGTATCAAAATTTGGGTTGTCTCTCAAGTATTTGCCCAAATTAGCTTTAAAAATATCCAGGTTGGCTGAGTGTGTAACAGTGGAGGGGAGGGTGTTTCATGTGAGGCTTACACGAAAAGCATACGAATATCTTTGAAAGTTCAGTGTTGAAGTGGGAATAAGCACTGTAAGTTCATGTTTCCGACTGGCACGGGGTGGCGAGCGTGTGAAAAGTTTGGACAAGTGATGGTTAGGGGCGTGCATAATATTGTACATCAGTATGATGTCACCTATTAGTCGACGACAGCGAATTCGAAAAGATTGAGACACCTCAAACGTTCTTCATATGGTTTAGCAGCTAGTCCGGGTACAAGCTTTTTGGTTCGGTGGTAAATACGCTACAGGAGATTGATGTCTTTCTGAATCCAGGGTGACCAAGCCTGAACAGCGTACTCCATCGCTGTTCTCAGATAGGTATTCATGATAAGGGGTACTGACTGATTGGAGAGTCTGCCAAAAATTCGTCTGAATAACGCCAATACTTGTGCGCCTTTTTGTAAGCCGCTTTGCACTGCAGTGAAGTCTTCAGACTTGAACTAGTCCAAACACCCAAATCCTTCTCTTCAGTTGTCCAGACTAGTTGGTGGGACCCAAGAGTGTAGTTGTAATTCACAGTCTTTTCAATGTTTAACACCTCGCACTCTCGGAAGTTGAAGGGTAGTTTGTTTCTCAGAGACCAATCGTGCAATGTGTTTAGATCCTTCTGCAAACTTTCACAGCCATCATTTGTGCGTATGCTTCTCCAAAGCTTTATATCGTCTGCAAATAACATAATCTTGCATTTAACATGCTCGAGAATGTCGTTTGCGTGGATCAAAAACAAAATCGGTCCGAAGACCGAACCCTGATTTCGGTAAGGCGCCATCCACTCTGACTTGGGCACTCCTGTCGCGTAAATAGTTTTCTAGCCAAGTAAGAAGTTTTCCTGTTATCCCGTGCAATTCAAGTTCCTGGATTAAAATACTATGATTGACGCGGTCGAAAGCCTTTAACATGTCTAAAAAGCATGGGTGGATGGAGTAACCATTGTCCACACGCTCAGTCCGGTCGTTTAAGGTGAGAAAGAGGTTAGATAGACATGAGTGTTGATTCCTGAAACCGTGCTGTTCAGTCGCAAGCAGTTTATTGTTTTCGAGCTGATGGGTGATCTTTTCCGATACTAAACTATCTAGCACTTTAGAAATTACTGGCAACAACGTAACTGGTCTATAGTTCGCAGCGTCAGATCGACTCCCGCCCTTGTAGATTGGTGTGATGATGCTAAATTTCCATTCCGCGTGAGCGATACTATTTTCGAGAGAAATTTAGAATAACGTGCTGAGTGGACCGCACAATGAGCATGCGCATCGTTTGAGGATAAAAGGAGTGATTCCATCTGCTCCTGGTGACTTTGCGGTATTCAAACGAAGAAGTCTGAGCATGACACATTCATTGTTTATTGAGATTTCATTTAGTATTTCATTCGAAAAGCCGATCGAAAGCAGCGTAAGATGCACTGATTCCTTGGGGCTAAAAAGTTTGCAGTAGTAACCTGCAAGAACTACGGCAGCCTCGAACGCAGTCGTAGTAAGACCATGAGGTGTGCGTAGTGCTGGGATTCCTGGCTTAATTTTTGATGTAGCGTTAACGATGTGGTACAGGACTTTGGGGTTCCGCTCCATTATGGTCAGTAGTCTTGTCTGATGAGACTGCTTGTCCTCGGTGATAAGAGAGGTGACCTTGTTCCTTAACAGACGATATGTTTCCCAATTATCTGGCATCGGATTCTGGACATAGTTTCTCCATGCATCGTTGCGTATCTTAATCTACTTCCTTGTGCGGCTTCTAAACGTGAAGGTGAATCGTTTTTTTGCTGTCTTTGGCACAAATCTGGAATGTAGGTTTATTTCATCACACAGCTTCTCTATGAAGTTTACCGAAAGACGATGCACGTCCGTGGTGTCTGGTTTGCAGTCAGAAATCGTTCGAAGAGCATTGTGAAGACTTCCAATATCCAGTTGTAGTTTTGTTTTGCTCATGTCATCCATTCTCTCAGCTTGACAAATATAATCAAATAAGAGGACCAGGCGGTCGCTAGAACCCAATGGAGTTTTGTAGCCGAGATTTTCGACGGCGTGTTCCTCACTCGTTAGTATTAGATCCAGGACGGATGACATGTTACCTTCTCTATATGTAGTGTTATCAAATACGTGATTATAAAAAGGAATATCGAAGATCATTTCTTGAAACGCATCGTCGAGCGAATTAATCGAAAGAGCGTTTTTCTTCATCAAGTTTGGAAGGTTGAAGTCTCCCATAAACAGGATTGACGTTTGAAATCTGGCAGCCAGAAGTCGAATTTTCTGGAGTAGTTCAACATTGTGCGCCTCACTTGCGCTTGGAGCCCGATAAATCACGCCAATAATGCAATCATCTCCAGTTGTCCGCTTTATTGAGCACCACGGAATATCCTGTACACGTAGGTCAATATCGTCAATCTCTCTGCAGGATAACTGATGGTTGTAGAAAAGTGCTACGCCACCGATGCGTCCCGTACGGTCTTGACGGATAAGAGACATTCCTTTCAATGCCAGGTCATTGTCTGATAAATGAGGTTCAAACCATGTTTCGGTAATTGCAACTAATTCCGGTGAGTGCTGTGTACATACGGTATCAAGCTCCTGTTTTTGTTTCTCAGACACTGCGCGTTTGTATAGAGACAATTTATGGTTTTATGGGTTAACAATGATGGACAATGTGAAAGACTAGTTTTAGTTCCAAGCTGTGATATGTTTGACAAAGATTGAGGGTTAGTATGCCTAAATTCAATCCGGTTCACAGTATACAGCTGAGGCGTTGAAGTCGTTTTCAATTTTCAGACTCGACATGAGTCGGACAGAGATCGTTTTTTGGAGAGCTTATTAAAATGACTTGTCTTGGGCTTGTGATTGGTATATTGTCTGCATTATCTAGTTTATTTGTCTTCGGAGCACTCATTCTGACACCACTTGGTAGCTTGCGACTGTTTTGAGTCCATTGTGCTCGAATTAAATCAGCCATATTGCTAGTCAGGAAGGTGATTTTAAGCCGTCGGGGTCCATCCTCTTTGTATTGGATGGACTTGGGTATCCTGAACCTCGTTCACAAGACACACAGTCATCAGTCAAATTGTTATCACATGACGCGTGTTGACGGAACCCGCAAAAAGTACATTTAACTGAAACGCTATCAACGATTACCGGGGTTAGACATGTGATGCAGAAGTCACATGGATCCCATGTTGCGGTCAGAGCTAGATCGATCGATTTGTTTGTTTCGGCGGTGGACCTCGTTACACGTTCTCACATGTTCGTGGGCTGCGTAGGGCTTGCCGGTTGATCGATAACAGGTGTTTTGCGAGTTGAGTGAGCTGCCAGTGGTTGCTGGCGTGGTTTCGGCTTTGAACAAATAATCTGCAATAACTCGGTGATTACAGAAGATAGAATATGGAGCAAGGTGTCAAAAACTGTAGCTCAACGTGATGTTTCTAATGATATCAAAATCCACAGTGTAGCTTGTTCTGCGAAAATCTTTGTACGCTTGAACAAATTGGCCTTTTCCGTCAAAACTGGTAACTTTGCTATAGTTCAACTTGAGCGATTGAAAGGTATGAAATCCGATTGGCGTCCTCGAGTGGTAGACAGAATACTTTAAACGGTATAAATCCGAGCAGATGCAACGAAGATATGGACAAAAATGTCAGAGCAACGAAAAATTCGACCGCACGCTTGAAACAATGGAGGAATAAGTGCCACTGCTAGTCAAGAGTAATCCTCAGTTGAATGTCATATTACCGGAACTTCACTTGGTATAATGTGAGTGAACTGTATTGATTCGCTCGTTTACCCAATTACATAGATCATCATTCAGCAGTGTTTTCGTGATCCTCGGGCGAGGACAGTAGGAGAAAATTTCGAGAAAGTTAAACATTGGGCACTTGATATCCGAAAAGCAGGAAGATGAAGAGCCCTCAGTTAAGCCAGTCACATCAATTAATATGCGTGAGAGAGAAACAGACATTTTCGAAGCAAAATATATTCCGAACTGAATTAGTGTTTTAAAATATAGTTGCTGGCACCATGCGATACGGTGCATCGCGACGCACAAAGTGCAATTGGCGATTAAAACGCATATCCAAACTATACATGCATAGAGGTCCAAAGTTGAAGACTTGTACAGTGCTTCGCAGTCGTAGATTGCACCATGATCGATATACTGTCGGATTACCCGTGCCTAGACATATGTGAGAACGAAAAATGGAAGTGAGACGCCAACTAGCCATGGAAAATCGTATTAACACGGTCTGACTTTTAGAATACAGATGTACTGCACAAACACCCATGTTTGCCAACAATAGCGATGCAGTAACAATAACATTGCGAACTTAATGTTCGCACGGTCCAATATGTTCATCAAAGAGCGAGAATGACGATGCAGAATCTCATCGGTATTTTGCGAGTTAACTGTAGAAATAAATTAAAACAAACTTGGATCGACCACTATTAGCCTAATTACAAGACGTCTTGCTTCTCGTTGGTCTCCGTGAAGGCACAAGCGGGATCACCACAAAAACCGCAACTCTGAATGTCCCAGTAATTAAAAAATTGCGTACAAAATCGGTTCCAACGAAATGAATGACAATTGTGAGTAATGGAGCACAGTTCATCTACTAAACATGAACGCGTGGACGTGTAATTATGGATATAATGTATTCGCACCATGCCTGATATCGTTAACAACGGGAAAACTGAAAATTCTAACATTTGGTTTCTCGAAAGAGAACTAGTTTACAGCAGCTTGCGAGAGCACCTACGCGTAGAATTCAACAGTTTTCAGCGCAACCTTTCCTTAGCGTGGCCGGAAATGATGTGATTTCTTGCTGTCGTTAATAGGCTGTGTGCGACAACGCCTTACCTGAGATTATCTGTCTTCTTCCCTTATACAGAGACCTTGATTGATGGATTCGGACGAAAGTTGAGCTCATGCCTAGTCTATCAGACAAATTTACATTTAGAGATATGCACAAAATCGAACGATCGTTTATTAACCAATTCGAGGATAAATCCTCATTTGCAAATTGAAATTTAGGTTTCATTTGGGGACTAGGCTAAGACCAATAGTCGGTGCAACGCAGCATCGGTGACTGTTTTAAATATTTTTCAACATTCCAATAACAGCAGGATGGTAGATTGTTGTATAAAGTCAGAGTTATATTAATAATTAGTATATGACGTTCGAAAAGTAGAAAAAACGATTGCAGCAACATCACATCAGTCTGAGCAAGCTGAATCAAACAGCTCTCGTGGTACATAAACTCGGTTTACATTTATTACAGCTCCTAAATTTTCCATGAATTCAATGTGTAGCTCAATGTTGTTAATGGTCTAAAAAGCATCAAACTAAATAATAACTATAGATTGGTGAAAATTAACATGCAAGTGTATAAATCCGAGCTAAGCCATTAAGTAGTATCGGAAAGAATAATTAAAAAAGTCGCCTTATCTCGTGTTGACTTCAAGTAAACTAGTAAGTTGAGAAAAGGGAGTAGGTTAAATGTTCCAAGCAAAACAGAAACGGAATCGGGTACATCTAGGGTATACTTTTGGTTGTGATGAATCCGCTTAACCATTCGCGTGAAGATTCAATTTTGAAGGAAGGTTTGGCGCATGGAATATTTTGTAAAGTAGGATTAGGTCTCCACTGATTCATCGGTAGGAAAAGTCGAACACATTCTGGTGAGCTATCCTTTCTTCGTAAGGTTTTTTTCGGATGCTGAGAACCAGTTTTGTTGAGTGGTAATGGATTCGCTGCATAAGTTGCACATCTTTCTTGACTCATAGAGATCATGATCGCACAGCACATCCCATGACTAGTTTCAGGTATGCATTCATGATCTGTGGTGTAGATTGAGGACACATGATGCATTTGTAAAGAGAGCCTTAGTTTGAAGTGAGGTTTGAAAGTTTGAGGATATCCGGGAACCCAAATCGTTTCGTCATTGCACTTTTCAACGACATGTGATTCTATTCACATCTTTTGAATGCAAACTGAAGTTCAGACCAGTTATTTTGTTACCAACTAAGAGTTTAGAATCGATCTATGCTAGGTGTATCGGATGCTTACTCAAATCAAGCACAGAAGAGTACAAATAAGAACGCGAATTTATTTTGGTCAAACACTTACTTTCTAACGAAATATAATGTATTTACATATATAAATCGCAAACTTTATTATTTTCAGATGATGAAGAATAAAAAACAACGTGCATTCAAAAATAGAACGTCTGGCAACAATCAATCATTGTTCTAAATCGTTTCCTCACATAATTTAGAATGTATATAATCATAAACTTGATCCAGGCAAAGTGGCGGACAGTTAAAGATTGCACGTGGGATATGATACACTTAGGTTGTCAATGCGTAGACATTTATGGAAAAAGAAAACACCAAGGACAGTGAAACTCCAGCATGTATTCGCATGCAGCTGACTACCGGTGGCAAATCAATAATGTAGGCGTTAGCTGCACAGCACGATTCCATATCCGTACTTTGGAAAGTTACCAGTCATGGTGAAAAATGCGAATTTTCGATTTCAATCGAACTACCATGCTTTTTTATTCGGATAAATTGGTATAGCAGTAGTTGATAATGCAACAACATCACGAGTACAATAGAACCTAGCGTCCAGCACAGGTGAGTTAAATAATACAAGAATTAATACGCCTAATGGAATACAGTACATGCATGGGTTTCCATCCCGCATAACCAACGACTGGTTTCGTGCTGTTAGCACTCATCAGGCAGGGACAGTAGGATCAGGATCCGCATGTCTTGGTTGCCTGATTGTATGCGAATTAATGACAATGATTGTTCATGAATTTGTCTACATGAGTGTGGGCACATGTGATCGAACATGTTGTTCGTACCAACCTTATCCAACATTGGCAGACGAGCGCAACTTTTTAATTCAGAGACCGTTTACTTGAAACTGTTCACCCTGCTGACGAACGCAAACTATATATTTTATTTTGAAGCGTGATTGAACACAGCTGTCTTGTGATTTGTTTAGACTGAATTGGTTAGGTAATTTAAGCACAAGACTATAAACGGCGATTCTGAGCGTTAGGCCACCTAAGAGAGCCAGCGGGATGAACGACTTGTGAGCGCATTGAGGAATGGAGTCCTGTGCTGTACACAGTTCATAAAAGTGATTAAAAAATCTACAAGATACCATACATTTTTTATCCTTCATTATTCAATTAGTAAACATCCGCATGGCTAATCAGCTCTGTTTTGGATTGCAAGAAGCAAATTAGGGGTTGCGAATTCACACATTATTAAGACTGGTACCCTCAAGCGTTTCACACGAATTATCAAGCACCATTTTTAAAATATCGTGTAGCATGCGCTCGCAACAAGCTGTGATCTGTTATTGATACGGAGAATTTAACTGCCCACTATTATCGCGACCACAGCCGGAAAACGCCATACGACATGCTCTGCAATTTTCTTTATGTACCCACGGGTCAGACTCTGTTTTAGCCTTCGCATATTTTCCCATTTAAAATTTTGGCGGAGCTATCATATTTCAAAAGCCCTGATGGTTAGCAATTTCGACTGGTTCATGTTGTCTACGCACATCATTATACATAAATACGATCCGGAGCCCAATCTGCCTTTTGTTCATAGACGGACAAAGCTCTTTGTCTAAGAGGTCTGACTTTGTTCTTGCTGCGCGTAGTGTTAACTCGACTTGGCCATCGGGGTATAGAGGTTCAATTTTCTAAATATTCGGGTAAACATCTATTGGATTCACTGCTGATGCTGGCCTCCTTCGGTCGTGGATGACAAGGACATCATGGTTTCTGGCTTCACAATTTTTCGAATAACTAAATAGTCCAATTAGGGAGGAAAACTGTCTCCTACAGCGATAGGCAGTACTCGGTCGAACGATAGCAGTTGCACACTAACGGCGAGATCTAAGTTCAGAAGCTAAGAGCAGTATCTGCTCTTAACCCAGCTAGTAGATGACGCTTTACCAAGTCCCTCCAAAATGAGTAGTCAAGAGCAAGTTCTTCCCAACTCGTGAGGTCAATGCTAAGAGCTTTCATATCTACATTGCAAACGTCTATGTCCCGAAACTGCAGTTTGCCCGACGGTCGACTCCCTGATTTAAACCCATCATAGAATAGATATACTGGAATGCGACCATTTTACATTCTACACACGGCGCTGTCGTAGTCATCATCATCATCATGAAGCACAAGTCTGGAACCAGAAAAAGTAACTGTCGTAGTAGTGTTCAGTTCAGTTTGCACAGGACAGTATGTGGCTAACAAGCCAATCGAGCGTTCAGAAACATGAACTTCAGACCAGCATTAGAAAGCACTCCAGCATACGTTCTAATACAACTTGCCAAAAGTAATACGGAAACTAAGGTTCCTCTAGTACCTCACTCTAAACAACTTTTAGCGGCAATGCAGTACCAAGGCTACACCAATACATAAATATCACAAAGTGGAAGGGAGCAATATTGAACACTCACGGGAAGATGTAATCTTCAATGTTAACAAACTTTACAGAAATCACACCCGTACAAAATTTATAAATCGCCATCCTTGGTCCACAACTTGTAAGTCAGATCATGCGACGAGGTTGCGATGTATTTGCCGTCGGGACTGAGGTCCGCGTATGAAAATTTACTGTTTTGCACTTCCAGCGGTTTGATGGGGGCCCACACCGGGTGACCCCAGAGTTTGGCGGTTTTGCCGAAAGAACTGTTGACCAAATAGCTGAAGTTCAGAGCTGAAATAGACGAAGAACATTTTAACATCACAGCACTAGGAGCGATTGGTTGTAAAACAAATACCATGTAACGCGGATCTAGAAGCGCACTTTTGAAAGCACGTCATAATAATAAATTGTAAACTCTTGGCAGTGAGCTGCATAACAGAATATGAGACAGACTGATTGACATTTATTTGAATTACAAACCTAGGCAGGCTCTGTCAACAGACAAGTGTGTATGTACGAAATTACCAACCAGCCAGGCAACAATCAAAGTGCTGCACACATTCATAGTGTTGAGGCTAGTGTGTGTCAGTCAATAGATATAAGATGGGATACAAATTAACACCCTCAGGCACAGTGTAAAACACCGAAAAGCGGAAAAAACAATCACTAACAAACAAGAATGCGGATTTCAAAAGAACTTGCACATGAACTGATCTAATGAGCAATTGTTAGGGAACAAACGTCAACAGTTATCGAACGAAATGCAATTGGTCAAGATCAGTCAAAATGGTCCAACGTAGCGTGGGATTGAAATGAACTGCTCAGCACGATTAAATGTAAGTGATGGCGAGAACTTGTAGATCGTGAACACTTTTCGTTACCTTCGTTCGCCCGTGCTACCGTCAGGCCAAGTCAGGGATGAGATACCGACCTGTGTAGAAGCTGCGCGCACGTCGTTTTCGCCACTGCGTTGGGTTCTATTTAGCTGTAGGCAAATCAGCCGCTGCGCCTTTACAGATCGGCGATTCCCACAGTTTTAACTTATGGATGCGATACGTTGCCTGTGCGATGGGAGGAAATGTTAAAACAAGAGTTTCACGACCACTGGTGTCTCCGACGCATCCTCGATTTTCGATGGGATGAGCAAGTAACCAATGACGAGGTTCGCTACCGTTGTTTTGATATCCCTCGCCTGAGTTCGATATTGCGACAACACACACTGAGATAGTTTAGCCACATCCTGAAACGCGCGGAAGCTAAACTAATCAGGGTGACACTATCGCCAAAACCTTGCGCAGAATGGCGTTGTCTTCGCGGAGGACAAGTAAATACTTGGCTCGCCACCGAGGGATCGGATTTAGAGCTGCTTGGTCTACGACCGGTATACGGATGGCGCACGTGAGATAGAACCTAGCCTAAACCGTCGAGCGTGGGTGGCTGCAATCCCTGACTTCAACGAAGCCCACTCATCCTCCAGGAAGAGATAGCTGCAGAAAAGGAAGTAACTAAATGCGGACGACAGTGTTGTGGTCAGAGGACATGTGCGTGTAGACTGATTGGCGTTCGCTAGTGTTATTGGATTCGTCAAGAAAACGTTATGAACGTTGCCCTCAGGGACGAATTGGCACGCTATCGGCAAGTGGACGCGAAACGCAAACGGGTGACGCCGTTAATCTTACATCGAAGTCTGTGAAAACAGCGTAATTGACATAAGGACAGGAAATTCGATTTGGACTCGCGTGGCATGACGCAATTAATTCAATTCAATTCAATCCAATTCAATTTTAATGGTCTAAAAAGCATATAGCTTTACAAAAAACACACAGAATAATATGACAACAACGAATAATATAACAAGCAAAAATGGGATTAGATTGCTTACTGGGCAGTTCAAAAATCAAGTAAATATCCAAGGGCAGAAATTGTTTTCGATTGGTGGGATAACAAATGTAGGTGTATGGTGTTAAGATGTATAGTTTTCTTCAATGCACGGGTTTAGGGTCAAATAGGCATCAAGGCTTCTCTTGAAAGTTTGCTGGTTTGGTGAGTTCACAACATTATCTGGCAGATTGTTCCAAGTAAAACAAACTCGCACGGCAAAAAAATGTCGTCTGCAGTTTAGTCTCGAGTGAGGGACAGTTAGAGTAAATGTGTGAGCTCTTGTATATGCGAGCTCCGTAGATTCAATAAGCATTGTAGAGGGTGATTTCAGTATTCAAAATATTGTAAACCAGAATCAAATCCCCTGGAGACGACGGACGTGGATAATCAAATAAATCAGCGTTTTGATTCGCTCATTGTAGGGTTTCCGGCTGGGTCCAGTGAAGTTTGGAGCTCGATGATATATTCGTTGCAAAGTCGCAACATCTTTTTTAAACCATGGCGACCATGCTTGAACCGCATATTCCATCGTGGGCCTGATGTACGTATTTATAATACAGGGAATTGTCTGTTTTGAGAACCTACCGAAAATTCTCTTTAGCAGTGACAATTTCTGTGATGTTTTGCGATAGACGTAGTTGCAGTGGCTCGACATCCCTGGGGTGTTGCTTATTAACACACCCAAGTCCCTTTGTTCCATGGTCCACGAGAGGCTGTGTGATCCAAGAAAATACTGGTACTCCACATATTTGCCAATGTTTAACATGTGGCACTTTTGGAAATTGAAAAATATGTGATTTTTTAGGGACCAAGCCTGTAGGTTGTCCAGATCCTTCTGGAGCAGTTCGCAGAGATTCCGACGCAATTAACACATAAATCATCAGCCAAATTGAGACTGGGCTGTAAGCAGATGTCCAGCAGATTTGCATGGATGTGCAATCGTACAATACTTCTGCGTGGTGAAGCTAGCCATGTGCGAAATTGATTAGACAACGATAGTGAGCTGCCTGCTGAAATACGCTGGGGTCTCATTACCTCACTTCTATTTTGTTTCTCATTTCTGTCTGGGCTTTAGCAGCCTGAGAGTTGCAATGAGACAAGAATCATTGGAAAAGTGGTTAACAAAATTAACGAATATGCGAGGTTAGTGAAATTAAACCAATCGTTGTGTCCAAACTTTTTAATCACGATACTGCATGTCACTGCTAGCTGCTTCAAAAATAATTCGGAATACCCGAGAACTGGTGAGAGATCAAGAATTGATATCTTAATAAACAGGACAAGAGTACGGAATTCAGAAATTTAAAAACGTATCAAGATCGTTTCGTTTCACATGAATTTTTAGAATAAAACAATGCATAATAGATATAATGTATATTGGTTTTGAGGCACGCGTAGGCTTATGCAAAGACTATGGAGGTAAATTCAGCTGAGTTCTCTGGATACGCTGGGTCACTTGTTATGTCATCTCGTGAAAGTTTTGTCTCTTTAGATGATATCGTCAGTTTTGAAACTGAACAGTTGCTTCAACTGTCGTTCTCTGTAAGATGGCACCTGGCTGCCAAGTTCGTGGTAGGGAAGTTTAAATCTAATATATATCTCTATATCTATATATATATATATATATATATATTTCCAGTTTTGTTGTACTGTTTACGTATATCTAGTCTTTAACTTGATGAGCTCGTGCACGCTGAGCAGGGAACATAAGATCCAAACGCGTGCGTTATTATCTAACAAACATTTTTTTCCTTACTTGATGTGGGCGAGGTGCAAAGATTTCGCATCAATTCACAATGTTCATTGAGTTAGCTGGTTCGTAAAGATGTCAGTTCAAGGAGTCTGTTACAAAATTTTTCCTTCTTGGTACTCGTTTCATATTATTATTTTAAGATGAAAGTGGAAAGGCCAAGCGAAACACACGATTCCGCAAGAATCGTTGATGATCGAAAAAGATGTCAAAAACATTTTCCTATAAATACTGATGGAAACGCTTCACCTCGAATACTACGGCAAATTTATCCTTTTCCATTTGTAAATAATTCTTCTCTTAAGAATATAGTCTACGTGATGCAAATGCAACTAGACGAATTTCTCTGTGATCATCTTTATGACTGGTCATCACAACAACGCTTTACGTCGGAGCGCCATATTGTAGAACAAGATGTTTCTTAAGAGTGAAGTTAACCAAGATGGCTGAGAAGTCCATAATTCGTTTGGCTTTTCAAAAGATTGCTGCTCGCTTGTGGACCAAACCCACTTTATATCCTTCTTTAGCAAATCATGCAAGGAAGACAGAATAGCGGATAGTTTGGTAAAACGTTGTCGGTAATGGGACAGCGTGCCGTTGAAAGATCGTAGTTCAGTTCCGTTTCGTTTTCAGACGTCTCTAGAATTGGCTTCATTAGGGCAGGTAGTGGCTATAAGCCGGTTCAATCGAGTTTGAAACCCGACTACTCAACAAAATCAACCACAAGCTTGCACTTAGATTTCTTCGAACTTATCCATTGTTCTTCTATTTGCGGAAGTACGTGATTTAGCGTTTCCAAGTGTTCGTTGTACGTTCGTCCGGTGATCAGAACGTCCATGTAAGCACAAGTGTTTGGTATATCTATAAAAAAGTTATCAACCTCGCGTTGAAATATTCCAGGGTTGCACTGATGTCAAACGACAAGCATATATACGTGAGCTAACCCATATTTGTTACAATGGTGGCAAGGGGTTGGAAAAATTCACCCAGTTCGAGTTGTGAATTGGCGTGACTGAAGTCCAGTTTCGTAAAGTGTTGCCTTCTAGCCAGGGTTGAGTACAAGTCTTCTAGTCTCGGTAGCGGGTATTGATATTCAAATGTGAATGTGTTCATGGTTAGTTTGTAGTCACCAAATTTTCGTACTTTGAAATCAGATGTAAGCCCAGGTACAATAAAAGCTGCATAATCGGATAGCGGTTTACTGGTTCCGTTTTCCCTTAACCGTTTTAATTCCTTCTCTTATTTAAGCTATCAGGTGTACGGAAGAGTAGCAGTTTTGCAACATTCAGAAATAACGGGACCTCGCAGGTAGTGTAGTGGATAAGTGCCAAAATATAACAGGAAGATGTTATAGTAAAAAAAGATAGGTATGTACAAATTGCTGATTAAAGCAAGTATCGAAGCAAATGGAAATACAATTAAAAGGAAAGTGAAATTACAAGTTGCTACAGTAAAGTTTGACTAAACGTTTTTTACGTTGATAAGAAACTGAATAATCGGTTAAGGAATGCGCTCCGGAGATTGTGCGTTGTACGTTGTAACTAATCACGACCAAGTATGTTCGATAGGGCGGCTTTCACTATATAAACTTTTAACTTCCGTGTGGTACCATCTTATTCCACGTTCATCTGGCACTTGCCCAGCAGATCCGTCTTTTCTCCTATGTAAGTTCTGAAAACATTTGTACTTGGTGTAATCGAACATTGAAGGTCCATGGATTTTTGATCTTTGAGTGTTATCAGTGTATCAACCTCCAATAAAGTTGGATTAACAATTATTTCGACAGATATCATATATGGTGCTACATTAATTGGCTCCTAAGTGGTCGACAAACGGTTCAGTTGCGGGACGAAACCATTATTGTACTCACTCGAATTAGATCCCGACCCTATTATGTTGGTCTGACCGAAAGACGTGCGCTTAATGGCCAATTTTGCCGCAGTTATTGTACTTTCTCTTCTGGTGAAAACAGTCCTTGGCGCGTTTACGTTTTCCATTGCAACGGTAGCACTAAAAGCCTCCGGTTGGAACATTGCGTTTTACTGGTAGACAAGAAGAAAGTTTGTGAAATTTTGTGCATCCCCATTGAGAGGCGAACGAGCCCAATTGTTGATTCAGATGTTTCCTTTTTCGTGTAACCGTGCAATCCATTTCACATGTAAACTCAGACTTGTTTTCAGCAAGCATTTTTTCTCTTTTTTGATCGTCGGCCGCTCCAGAGATGTACCATTGAATCTGCATTACTTATTCGATATTTTCAGGCCTGAGTTCGTTATACCTGCCTTTGGACGTTGCTTGATGAATGCGTCAAAGAAACGCATTTAGGTGCTTCTCGGGTAGTTGCAGCAATTTCAGAAACGGATAACATGCCATGTATGCATTTTAGTGAATACCCCGTAGGGATATAAAGCAAGCGTTAAAGTGTCTTTGACCTTGCTTACCGAGATGTAATAATAATCGGATATAAAGATCGATGGGTTTAGCACACTGAATAAGTGTGTTTATTTACGAGGTCTTTCAACGAAAACACGATTGTTTATGTTTTGAAAACAAATAGTCGAGAACTGAACTCAGAACTCAGAACTCAGAAAATTGTATGGTAAAAAAGCATTAAGCTTAACAATAACCATAGGATGACAACGTATATGGAACATATAAAAATATATATAAAAATATAAAATATCTCAAAAATCAATAGGGACATTCGCATACCGCATGGTTCGTCATAAACTCATCGAGTTTGGAATCGAAAACCTCAACAGATTCTGATCGTGTGATTTCTTCAGGCAAATAGTTCCAAGTGAAACAAATTCTTACGGAGAAGAAATTACGACGTATATCCAATCGAGAATGCGGATTGCTTAAAGTCTTTGAATGTGTTCGTGTTCTAGTAAGGTCATTGGGCTTTAGCAAGTGTTTAAGGGGATGGTTTACAGAATGCAGGATTTTGAAGGTCAACATAAGGTCACTACGTATCCGCCGTTGGGTAAAATCTTGTAGGTTCAGTTTTAACATTCGCTCTGTGAAAGGCAAATTTCTGTACCGGGTGACCAACTTTCTAGCACGATGATAAATCCGGTCGAGTAGTTCGATATCCTTCCTCAGCCATGGTGCCCAGGCTTGGATGGAATATTCCATAACAGGACGTATATACGTGTTAATTACCCGGGGTCGGGTTTCGGGCGTAAAAATCCGGAATATTCTTTTGAGAAGACTCAAGATACGGCAAGCTTTATTGTACACCATCCGGCAATGCTGTCCAGGCTTAAGGTTAAACGAAACCCAGATACCCAGATCTTTTTCTGCTGTGGTCCAGACGAGATCCTGCGTGCCAAGCTGATACGTGTGGTGCAGAGATTTCCCAAGCTGCAGCATTTTACATTTCGCAGGGTTAAATGGTAACTCATTTAACTGGGACCAACGAAATAAGATGCTTAGATCCCGTTGTAATGCCATACAGTCATTAACAGACCTGACACGTTTCCATATTTTAATATCGTCGGCAAATAGTATCAAGTTGCATCCAATATCCTCTACTATATCGTTCATATACACCAAGAATAGAAGAGGTCCAAGCACCGAGCCTTGCGGAACTCCACTCGTAACGTCTTTTTTCTAGATAAGGTGCTGCCAACGCGAACTTGGACGTGCCTATCAGCAAGATAGCCCCTTATCCAATTCAGCAATATTCCCGTTATTCCATAGGATTCGAGCTTTTTAATTAAGATGTCATGGTTGACTCTATCGAAAGCTTTGGAAATATCGATGTCGCAAGCATGTACAGCCTCACCTTCGTCTAGTGCCTTGGTCCAATCCTCGAACGTGGTAAGAAGGTTAGATAAACAGCAACGACCTCTTCGAAAACCGTGTTGTGCTGCAGTTAAAATATTTTGGTTTTCAAAATGTTCTCTCATGCGCGCAGTCACAATGCGTTCCATTAATTTGGAGATCACCGGAAGTAACGTTACCGGTCTATAGTTTGCTGTGTCTGAACGGCTACCGCCTTTATAAATAGGAGTTATCATCACTGCTTTCCATTGCGGTGGTATTTTTCCTTCATTTAAGCTGAGATTGAATATGCGAGTGAGAGGAGCAGTCAAAGCAACGCGACACCTGCGAAGTACGGCGGGGTAATTTTGTCTGCGCCAGGGGACTTCTTTTCGTTTAGTCGACAAAGTTCCCGCCCAACCATGTATTCGTTGATAGTCATTTCACTTAATAATTCGAAATGTGGTGAACTTGATGAAAGTTGATATGGTATACAACGCTTGGGATTGAAGACAAATGAGTATAACGTTGCTAAAGCGTCGGCTGTATCTTGGGCAGTGTGGGTCAATCCATCAAGTGTTAGTACAGAGAATACACCTGGTTTGATCTTTGATCGTTCATTTACCATCTTGTAGAGAAGCTTAGGATTCTTTTCCATTCTCTTAAGCAAGTTCCATTGGAATTGCATGCGATCTTCTCTTCTGGGTTAAACCCCCATTTGGATTCAGTATTTCCGTTGCCATTTGATACGTAGTAATTTCAAAAGTGATAAAAATTCCCAAACCCGTAGCCCGTTGAGTCAGTAATAACACGAGAGGACAAAATCAGAGTGAATTGTATTCTGATAGTCAACTGTTAACACATGAAGTGAGAACAGACTTTGGATCGTATATTTCAAACTATCCAATCATCTGTCGACAGACTTAAAGACACTCAAGTTTAACCGCGATCATATCACAAGAACAGCTTCGAGCTATCGTAACCAAAAGTTAGAACTCAGACATTTTTATTTTAGATAAAGCATTAAGCTTAAAATTTACCACAGGATGATGAGGTTACTAGCATTACTCATGTAGACACTAGAGGTCGAGTAGGTATAGTAAAATTTGAAATGATGACCATGGGAATAAACAGTTTAAAACAGCTTAACTAGTATCACATATATTTTTTATTTGGTTTCAGTTCCCATAGAAAAACATACGGACAAAGGCAAGTAATAAGTCTGTAATCGTATTCGAACAATTCGCACACACGTATTTATCGTCAACTGCCTTTTCTCGCGCGGATTAAAACACAATGAGCTCTATTGAAATGATCATTTACTGTAATTTAAAACAAACAACTTTATATAACACAAGTTCTTATATTCAAATGCAGAAAGTAAATAATAAACAAATACCCTTATTTACCGGTATTTTCATTACATGGACAATGGGTAAATCTTATCTATATGTGTGGGGGCACAGATGATTGCACGAGTTGATTGCACCAACGTTATCTAACGGTAGTTTACAAATTTGTTCATTGTTATTAATGAGCTAAAATAATTCCCAAACGGATAACTAGATGTTAGTTACGTTGACTACATCTGCGTATTAAGTTACCAGAAATGTCCCTTGCCTATTGGCAGTTATCACACAGAGAGAATGAGATTGATTGATAAGCAAAATGCGAAACTGTGAATAAGATTGGTACAGTCCATCCATTTTTATCGTTGTTTGGTAAGTAAGTAAATGCTAAAGTTCTGTTTGTTTAATACACAACTCTTCTTTAGCTGACCTCTCACCGTACTGGTGAGGAGAAATGTATTCTTATCTTTCCAGCATCATTCATTACGTGGTGCTTCCTAAATACAACCCGAATAATTTCTTGGCATCGCGATCGTCGAGGATATCCAAACCACAATAAGAATAAACGTTTTGGCAGTGGTGGTTGCTTCTCTGCAGCTTTCCACCGAAAGAAATTCTGGACGCTCGATTGGCTCGTTCGCCACTTACTGTCCTGTGCAACTGAACTGAACTGAACTGAACTGAATAGTACTGCTCCATTTTGATAAGTTTGCACAGCACGAAACCTGACGTGTGTGAGATATGACAAAGCATATATACAACGCTTATTTGGTCCACTACATGTATTGAACCAAATCTACTTGTCATTTGTGTGTATATGAGGTTTAAAAGGTTGCTTTTTATCGACTTTGGCTTCCAATATCATTCCTGGTTTACCATCCCTTCAATGTTAAATGTTTTTAGCATACAATGAGTGTAAACTACAGTGGGGTGTGTGCGATGGAAATTGATGCAAACACGGATTATCTTTTGACGTTCATGAGGTTAAGTACACGTATACAAACGTGCCCGATGTGTCTGCATGATACAACAACTTGATCACGTTGATCATCTCCAAAAGTAGTCTCGAAATTTGAGCATTATTTTCATTGTATAATAATGTTTCAATGCACGCAGATCCTTGCCCTAAAAAACACGACTGACGGTTGCAAACAGCGTGGAGGCAGGCGGAGAATCGAGAACGCCTAAAAACGGATAATTGATAGATAGCATCGCTTGAGGTAATCTTGAGATGTTGTGTTCACACATTTACGTGTTTCACACACATCACGACCGTCAACAAAGCGTTTTCTAACATTGCACACTTTGTTTGGAGGCACATCGAAGATGATCTCACGTTCCCTAACCGATATTAAAAACATCACAAAACAGAGCGTTGAAGTATCATGGGGTTTTCCTCATGCACGGATAAGTTATTCATGCTTAAGTTATTCATGGCTCTTGATCGTTTTCTCTAAAGCTAAACTTTAGAGAAGCGACGCATAGACTAACGAGGTCATAAATACAGAATGTAAACGGTCGTACTCCGAAAGAGCTACTATACACAGATTTGATTTAAAGGAATTAAATCTAGACATGGCGTTTCAGAAATCAATGTTCATTTGCAGATGCGATATGAAGCCTTGGTAATTGATCTTGTTTTTGAGGCACAACGTGGAGCGTCGTATTCACGTTAAAAAAGCTTGGATATATCTCCCGGTTCCTAAAGTGTACGCCGAGATCTGGAAACGCATGCCACTACACTGCCTATCGCTGTGTTCATGGCAAGAAAGTTCAATTGAATCGA
This sequence comes from Atriophallophorus winterbourni, assembly GCA_013407085.1. NCBI lineage: Eukaryota > Metazoa > Platyhelminthes > Trematoda > Plagiorchiida > Microphallidae > Atriophallophorus > Atriophallophorus winterbourni. The sequence goes on along the minus strand of JACCGJ010010551.1, from coordinate 20,812 downwards.
TTGTATGAACATGTGCAACATCATATGCTTGCGAAGTTCATAGATATTCAACATCGAATTGGTAAAGCCTTATGTTCCTACTGTGCAGTCGCATTTTTTTGTTGCTCTGACACTTCTGCTCATATCTTCGCCGAATCTGCTTGGATTTCTCTCATTCCAAAAATTCTGTGCGACTTTCGATCATATCTATCGGAATTTATTTGTTTTGCTCTTGTCAACGGATTAGCAGCAAAGTTATCATTTCGGCGTAAGATTCACAGTTTGCTCACGCGCGCAAACTTTTTTCAATCGCTAACTATTCTACGGTTTTTGCAAAGATCGCGTCGAGCTACGCATTTTGATACTTTTTTCTGTGTTCTAGCTTGTGTAGTTAACGAGTTATATTGGATTATTTGATACATGACGAAATCACGTGTTCCAAAACAGCCACCTCGACCCGTCGAACAAAAACCCGTCACTCAGCCGAACAACCCAATTCAGGCTACTAACATGTTTGACCGCACCACGAGAACCAACATACGGACTAAAAAATCGATCGATCAAACTGTGGCAGCGACATCGGACCAACTTGACCTCATTGCCAAGTGCGTGGATCCGGCGAATGCAACAATGGTCACGGCCGGCCCAGCTGATAGGACGAATCTCGACACGCAGAATTGTCCCGAAGTCACGTGCAAAGCATGCGAACAACCGGTGAGTCCCATGGCGCGTAAAGTATTAACGTGTTTTCTGTGTATGGGTAAAATCCATGTTTAATGCCCCTGACTCGATAGCATTATTAAATAATGAAATGGTTCCAGGTGCATGCTATGTCTGTGTACGTTGCAGAGCTAAATCATTGCACTATAACGATATATTTGGATCCAAAATAGAAAATAGAATGGCCGGTTTGGAGTTGGGCCTTCGACGTGTGGAAGAAATGTTGGTAAATCATGTGAGTACGCAAGTGATCACTGATGTAAACCATCATAACAATACATCGATTTAGGAACCACCATTGAAGGAATCTAAGACTAAGGCTATTCGTGTGCCAAAAAAGCAAAAAAAAGCAGGGTTATTCCCGTTTTGGAATCAGCTAAAACGACCACAGAAGTAGGAAATTCTTACAGAGATATGCTGTTACGATCGACCTCAGCTGTACACTCCAAAACTGCTGTACCCGACTAACAAAGTCAAGCCACAAATGTTTTTAATTCTAAAACGCCTGACTTTCCGATTCGCAAAAAGAACACCCCATACACGCTGAACGTGATATGTACGAATGTCAGCTAGTCCCAAGAAAGCCTGTTTGATAGCAAACAGAAACACGATGTCCATAAATGGTCTGAACTGTGTCACCTAATGAAAATTGAACATGTAAACGCAGAAAAGGTGACTCGTCTAACCCGCCATTCATCTTCACCTCATATTGGTGAATCTCGCTTGCTCAAGGTAACACTGAAATGCGAGGCTGATATCGAGAACGTATTGCTGAATGCATACCTACTCAAGTCAGATTCCGACTCGAACTGCCTTATATATCCCGATGTACCATGGTGGGAAAGGAAGGGCAGTTTGAACGACAGGAAACAAACGGTATCGCGAAGTATAGTTCTACTTGGTGTACCAGAAAATACTTCTAGAGCATCGAATCAGGAAACGGTAGAGCACGACGTGAAACAATGGCGCTACATTGCGTGTTCTCTCGATATTTCTAATGCCGTTGTTGTGGACACTTTTCGAGTTCCTTTTTCGCCAAAATACAAGGGGGATAAACCGAAAACTCTGAAGATTACGTTCTTGACCAGCGCTATGGCTAAAATAGTAAGGTCGGAATGGACAAAAAAGAAACGAACACTACCAAATGATGTTAGACTTAGCCCACCCAAACCAAGTCAAACACTCTCCCGTTTGGAGATAGCGGATAGCAGCGTTTCCATCCAAATGGAGGAAATCAATGCATCAAAAAACGTCGTAGGTCCGGCTCAAATCGAGTCGGACTGAGCAATTCACACCGAAAACTAATTGTCGATTCAAGCCGTCGGCGACCAATAAGACGCACACATGTTTTACCATCCAAAGAAGCCGGACCAATAACTTCGGTTTACACCCCGTCATTACTCGGTGATGTAATTTACCCACCATCTTTGACACGTACTCAAATTACCTGCTCAAATGAACCGTCTTTGCTGTCAACATCGACTGTCAAATTTTTGTATACGAATGCCCAATGCTTGACAAACAAACTACACGAATTGACTGAACTAACTACCACACACTCGCCAGACGTGATTGCTGTAACTGAGACATGGTTTCATCCAACTTTAACAGACAATGAAGTTGCCATTGAAGGTATGTCCCTACTTCGTCACGATCGCCTGACTCGAGGAGGTGGTGTTGCGATTTACCATATTCCGAGATTGCTCTGCCAAGAGATCACTGATGATGACTTACAACTGCAAGACACATTTTGGTGTTCGCTTAATGTAACAGCAGGAGAAAAATGCATAGTGGGTGTGATTTACCGTTCGCCCTCAGCCGACGAAGCCTACAATTCAGCATTACTTGCAAATATACACTTAGCGGCTACCAGATACCGCGACAGACTTCTGCTGATCGGAGACTTTAATCTGCCGAACTTTAAGGGAAATTCAGTTCATCCAGAAAATTCCTTAAATGCTTTATTTCAACAGTTGCTAGAAGAAATTCCACTCTACAACCATATTTTCAACAATACCCGATTTCGTGGTACTGATACTTACTTACTTTACTTTACTTTTGTGCGGCTGGCTCCACGGGTGGATTAGCCGGCTTCATTGATGTCTCGGATCGGTACTGATACGCCGTCTATCTTGGACCTAATACTGACAAATAAAGAGCACGTGATTGAAAGTCTCACTTATGAAGCTCCAATAGGGCTCGGGGACCACTTAGTTATTACGTTTGACTATATTTGCCAGGCAATCAGAACAAGTGACATCAACAAGGTGATTAGAAAAATTGACTTTCCACAACTTAAATCTACTCTTATGAGACCCTGGTCTTAAGTCCGACAACATGCACGATCAGTGGCAGTGGATGATAACCGAACTTAAATTTGCCGTTGAAATGCACTTTCATCTTGTTCCAAAGGTGCAAAAAATGGATATACATTTAAGCTGAGAAGCCGAACACGAAAATGGTTGACTTGCAAAATGCTGCATGGCGAGCTCATTGACATGATACCACTGTTGAGAGTTGGGAGACATTCCGTTTGCTGAGAAATAAGGTAAACAAACTTGTTGTTGATGACAAACTGAATTATCAAAATCATTTACTCCACAAAATGGAATCAAACCCCAAAATTCTCTACCAGACCATAAATAACCGGTCAAGGGTGAAACCAGGAGTTGCCGCTCTAAAGACACGTGATGGAACAACAACCACAGCATCGCAATCTGCCGAAGTTCTAGCCCATTTCTTCTCCACTGTCTTCAGCCCACGAAACACCGTTATCTGTCCCTTAACTCCCGTCATCTCACCCGAAAATGTTTTACAACAACTAACTATTACATCGGAGAGTGTCCTCCGCACATTGCTAAATCTCAACACGAGAAAATCTCCCGGAGCCGACTAAACTACCCCGTTGATTCTTAAAAACTGTGCTTATACTTTGTGTACGACCCTGACCTACTTGTTTAACCTCTCTTTAACCCAAAGTTTCGTTCCATGTGATTGGAAGAATGGCATCATTACCCCCATCCACAAAGGAGGAAACCGTTCCGAAGTATCCAACTATAGACCAGTAACACTACTACCGGTGAACTCTAAAGTGATGGAGCGCCTCGTAGCAAATAGCGTCACAAAACATCTGGAAGACAACTGCTTGCTCACAGTCGAACAACACGGTTTCAGAAAAAGACACTCTTGCCTTTCAAACCTTCTGCTCGCCCTCGATGACTGGACACAAGCTGTAGACAAAGGTCTCACAGTACACGCGTGTTATCTTGATATGTCCAAAGCATTCGATCGTGTCAACCACAGTCTGTTACTACAAAAGATGGAGCTTTGTGGAATCAAGGGTTCATTACTAGCTTGGTTCGAGGATTATCTCCGAGACCGTGTCATTCGAGTGAGGGTTGATGGTGCTTTGTCACGACCTATTGCAGTAACGAGTGGGGTGCCGCAGGGATCAGTGCTTGGACCACTTCTTTTCCTGATATATGTCAACGACTTACCTAAACTTGTTCGCTGCAAAATCTTGTTATTTGCGGATGACATCAAGCTGTCGACACAAGTACGTACAACTGAGGATTGCAGAGAGCTTCAGCTGGAACTCGATGCCTTACAAGACTGGTCAGTTAGAAATGATCTACCTTTCAATGCCAGAAAATGCAAGGTATTGACTGTTGGAAGACATTTCGAGTACTCCTACACCCTTGGTTCCCATATTCTTGAAAGCACTGACAAGGAGAAGGACTTGGGCGTGTGGGTGAGCAGCACATTGAAACCGTCACATAACGTCACAGATGTCTATGAAAAGACGTCACGAGTATTGCTACTGCTGAAACGCGTGTTCGGGAGTTTCACGAAGCAAACTGTTCATCGAATAATTAATACGTACTTGAGGCCAACCATGGAGTATGCGGTTCAGGCTTCCTCACCCTGGCTAAAGAAGGACATCAGCCTCTTGCAGAGAATTACTCATCGGACTACCAAGCTCGTACGCGGTTTAAAGCACAAACAATACGAAGATCGTATTGCAAGTCTCAATATATTCGACTTTCGCTACCGCCGTCTCAGAGGTGATTTGATACTTATGTTCAATATACTGCATACCCACAACCATCCCCTAAATCAACTATTCACGCGACTACCACCCAGAACCAGCCGGAGTCACGACTATACAGTACATATTTCCGACTCGAGACTAAACTGTTGAAGGTACTTTTATTCCGTACGTGTATGCTTTACCTGGAACTCCCTAACTTGTAATGTTGCACATTCACCCACCTTGGATATATTCAAATCGAATTTGGACAATTTCATGTTGACTAATCCAAACTTTGAACCCATATATTTTACACCATAAAAGCTTTGAACTTTGAAACCGGTTTCTGTCCAATGGATTTTTACTGGAATCCTGAACTGCTCAGTAAGCAAACAAATTCCGTTTTTCTACCCATGTTATTCGTAACTCCCATATTATTCTGTGGTTTTTGTCAAGCTATACGCTTTTTAGACCATTAAAATTGAATGGAACTGAATTGAATTGACCGAGAGGACTACTACAGACACAGTGGTTGAAAAAGGATATAATATTGCTTGGCAAAATATACCATCGCGCAACCAAACTCGTAAGAGGTTTCCGTAAACTAGCGTACGAGGAACGATTGAAAAAACTGAGGCTCCCCACTCCCCTCCAAAGAAGCCTTCGAAGCGATGTGATACTGATATATAAAATATTGAATACCCCACATCATCCCTTAAAACATTTATTCGAATACCGTGATTCACGTTATACACGCAGCCACTCAGCGACACTGCAAATTCCCCACTCCCGTATCAGCTGTCGCCGATATTTTTATTGTGTACGTGTCTGTTTCCTTTGGAATTCCCTACCCGAAACTATTTTCATCTCTCCCAGCATCGGAACGTTCATTCGAAATTTGGATACTTATTTGTTGCATAACGATTTGACGACACCTGCGTATTGACTCATGGTAACTATACAACTTGACTATACCTGACATTACATGTTTATTTTATACCTATTTCCTGAATGTATATTTACTATGATATGGTAATTGTGAAGCTATGTGCTTTTTGTGACCATAAATTCTTGAATCTTGAATCTTGAATCTTGAAACAGTGTGTGTATGTGTCAATAATGTTTATTGTTTTTTTCGAATTTTGAGATATCATTCCGCAATTTCTTTATGTATTATATTTATTATCGCATGTCTTTTTTGAAAATCAGCTTTTTATATTCTCCTTTGTGGTGACAGTTTACGTGCGAATATTGTCAGTCAAGTGAGTGAATTAGCAATCAATTGCAATGAGTTTTCATAATATAGCTTGCAACGAATTTTGAATGCAAAATTTCCTGATGTCATTTTCATCAATTCAATTCAATTCAATTCAATTCAATGGTCTAAAAAGCACATAGCTTTACAAAAACCACAGAAAAATATGCGAATTACAAATAACATAGGTAGTAAAACGGGGTTTGTTTGCCTACTGATTAGTTCAGGAATCACGTAAAAATACATAGAGCAGAAATTGTTTTCAACCGGTTTGATAGGGTAAATATGTATAGTTTACTTGGATGCATTGGTTCAAAGCTTTATGATGCAGAATATATTGTTTCAATGTTTGGATTGGTCGACATGAAGTTCGATTTGAATATATCCAAGTTGGGTGAATGTGCAACGTTACGGGTTAGGGAGTTCCAAGTAAAACATACACGTACAGAATAAAAATACCTTCGACAGTTCAGCCTCGAGTCGGGAATAAGTACTGTATAGTTATGACTCCGGCTTGTTCGTGGTGGTAGTCGTGTGAATAGTTGATTCAGGGGATGGTTGTGGGTATGTAGTATATTGAACATAAGAATCAAGTCGCCTCTAAGACGGCGGTAGCGAGAGTCGAATAGATTGAGGCTTGTAATCCGATCTTCGTATTGTTTATGTTTTAAACCACGTACGAGCTTGGTGGTCCGATGATATATTCTCTGCAAGAGGCTGATGTCCTTCTGTAGGCAGGGTGACCAAGCCTGAACCGCATACTCCATGGTTGGCCTATTAATTATTCGATGAACAGTTTGCTTCGTGAAACTCCCGAACACGCGTTTAAGAAGAAGCAGTACTCGCGACGTCTTTTCATAGACAGCTGTGGCGTTATGCGACGGTTTCAACGTGCTGCTCACCCACACACCCGAGTCCTTCTCCTTGTCAGTGCTTTCAAGAATATGGGAACCAAGGGTGTAAGAGAACTCAAAATGTCTTCCAACAGTCAATACCTTGCATTTGCTGAAATTGAAAGGTAGTTCATTTCTAACTGACCAGTTCTGTAAGGCATCAAGGTCCAGCTGAAGCTCTCTGCAATCTTCAGTTGTGCGTACTTGTGTCCACAGCTTGATGTCATCCGCAAATAACAAGATTTTGCTGCGAACAAGTTTCGGTAAGTCGTTTACATAGATCAGGAAAAGAATTGGTCCAAGCACTGATCCCTCCGGCACCCCACTCGTTACTGCAATGGGTCGTGATAAAGCACCGTCAACCCTTACTCGAATGACACGGTCGCGGAGATAATCCTCAAACCAGGCTAGTAATGAACCCTTGATTCCACATAGCTCCATCTTTTGTAGTAACAGACTGTGATTGACACGATCGAAAGCTTTTGACATATCAATATAACAAGCGTGTACTGTGAGACCTTTGTCTACAGCTTGTGTCCAGTCATCGAGGGCGAGCAGAAGGTTTGAAAGGCAAGAGTGTCTTTTTCTGAAGCCGTGTTGTTCGACTGCGAGCAAGCAATTGTCTTCCAGATGTTTTTTCATGACGCTGTTTGCTACGAGACACTCCATCACTTTAGAGATCACCGGTAGTAGTGTTACTGGTCGATAATTTTTTTACTTCGGAACGGTTTCCTCCTTTGTGGATGGGGGTAATGATGCCATTCTTCCAATCACATGGAACGAAACTTTGGGTTAAAGAGAGGTTAAACAAGTAGGTCAGGGTCGTACACAAAGTATAAGCACAGTTTTTAAGAATCAACGGGGTAGTTTCGTCGGCTCCGGGAGATTTTCTCGTGTTGAGATTTAGCAATGTGCGGAGGACACTCTCCGATGTGATAGTTAGTTGTTGTAAAACATTTTCGGGTGAGATGACGGGAGTTAAGGGACAGATAACGGTGTTTTGTGGGCTGAAGACAGTGGAGAAGAAATTGGCTAGAACATCGGCAGATTCCGATGCTGTGGTTGTTGTCACGCGTCTTTAAAGCAGCAACCCCTGGTTTCACCCTTGACCGGTTATTTATGATCTGATAGAGAATTTTGGGGCATGATTCCATTTTGTTGAGTAAATGTTTTTGATAATTCAGTTTGTCCTCAACAACAAGTTTGTTTACCTTATTTCTCAGCAACCGGAATGTCTCCCAACTCTCAACAGTGGTATCTTGTCGATGAGCATTACGCAAAGTCAACCATTTTCGTGTTCGGCTTCTCAGCTTAAATGCATATCCATTTTTTGCACCTTTGGAACAAGATCAGAGTGCATTTCAACGGTAGATTTAAGTTTGTTTACCATCCACTGCCACTGATCCTGCACGCTGTCGGAATTAAGAGCAGGGTCTGTGGTGTTCTTAAGAGTAGATTTAAGTTGTGAAAAGTCAATTTTTCTAATCACCTTGTTGATGTCACTTGTTCTGATTGCCTGGCAAATATAATCAAACGTAATAACTAAGTGGTCACTGAGTCCTATTGGAGCTTCATAAGTGAGACTTTCAATCACGTGCTCTTCATTTGTCAGTATCAAGTCCAAGATAGACGGCGTATCAGTACCACGAAATCAGGTATTGTTGAAAATATGGTTGTAGAGTGGAATTTCTTCTAGCAACTGTTGGTATAAAGCATTTAAAGAGTTTTCTGGATGAAATGAATTTCCCTTAAAGTTCGGCAGATTGAAATCTCCGATCAGAAGAAGTCTGTCGCGGTATCTGTTAGCCGCTAAGCGTATATTTGCAAGTAATGCTGAATTGTAGGCTTCGTCGGCTGAGGGCGAACGGTAAATCACACTCACTATGCATTTTTCTCCTGCTGTTACATTAAGCGAACACCATAATGTGTCTTGCAGTTGTAAGTCATCATCAGTGATCTCTTGGCAGAGCAATCTCGGAATATGTTAAATCGCAACCCCACCTCCTCGAGTCAGGCGATCGTGATGAAGTAGGGACATACCTTCAATGGCAAATTCATTGTCTGTTAAAGTTGGATGAAACCTTGTCTCAGTTACGGCAATCACGTCTGGTGAGTGTGTGGTAGTTAGTTCAGTCAATTCGTGTAGTTTGTTTGTCAAGCATTTGACAGTCGATGTTGATAGCAAGGACGGTTCATGAGATAAACTTATTGGTACAGCTCGGTCTGAGTCGGTAGGTAGGTAATTTTGTTCGCCGACTCCGGTAGAGTCGGCCGAATTCCGTTTTTTGGCTTAGTATTTGGACTTTCGTCATCAGCCTTGATATTATTAGTTTTGAGACGTCAACAACAAGGTACATTTCATATGTAGTATGACCAGCTATAAATTTATTAAAATAATTCATTTTGCTAGACCTCGAAAAATGTTACGTTCCCACAATTAAATGGTTTCAGCTCATTTATATATGTCGTGACAATGCATCCGATACAGTCCCTTGACCAAAGTCTTTGGTCTTGCTAATGCTGATTGTTAGCCCAATGCCTCAGCATACAGATAAAATACAGTCAATTGGCGACTGGAGGATTTTGTGGGAGTGAGCAATAATGGCTGCAACGTCGGCAAACAGCAGGTCGCTGATAAGCACATTTCGTGCGTTTGTTTGTGCTCTCAACCGGTTCAAGTTGAAAAGCTTGACATCACTTCGCGTGCGTTGTTAAATGACTTCTATCCTCATCCTGAAAGCGTTATTAAGAAGCAGATCAAAGAAAATGCCGAACAGCGTGGGAGCAGGAAAACACCCTTGTTTGACGCCTCGGCGAATTTCAAATGCTTCTGAACTGCAAACTTTAGAATAGACTGAGCCTTTCATGCCTGAGTGGAACGAAATAACGAGTCTGAGCAGCCTTGCGGGGCAGCCTATCAGATCTAGCATTTTGAAAAGACCCACCCTGCTGACGTTAGTTAAATCAATAGAAACAGCGTATAATGGCATACGCTGTTCCCGACAGGGAGAAGATCATGTCAACGGTTGATCTTCCGTTGCGGAACCCACATTGATATACGGAGGAAATTCTATCAGTTAAAACATGTAACCGTATCTGTCATACATTTGAACATCAAGAATGCTGACTGTTTCTCATCCAACACAGCAGTCATTGCAGAAGCTTTTTCTACGAACCAGTCGTTCGTTCAAGCTTTCTTAGGACCGAGCGTGAAAATTGGAACTCGGTATAGATAGCATTTTATCGATTCACAGTTTTCTGAAGCAGATTCGAGTGGGGTTGTCTAATTGAACTCGGCTGTGAAGGCTTTTGCAAATCGCGCAGCTAGATTAGGTTAGCACATGCAAGTGACGTCTATCCTAGACTTAGCAGAAAATTTAGTGCGGTGAAATCTCTTGCTGGGAAGCTTCAGTTTTGCACAGACCGGTGAATGATGAGTGTTACAGTCTGCGCTTTGATATGACATGGTGAGAAGTACGCTTCCTATATTAGTGCGCCTAACAAGAATAAGATCAAGCCGATGCCAATGCTTAGAGCGAGGATGTTTCCACGGGATCTTATGCTGTAATTTTGTTTGAAATAAAGTGTAACTGACACAAAGACTGAACTGTGTGCACATTTCCAAAAGGCGTTGTCAATTTTCATTCATTTTACCTAAACCGAACCTCCCGAGACACTTTTGCCTTGACACTTAATCTGCACCAACTCTGGCATTGAAATCACCCAATAAAAATAACAATACCGGTAATGCACTTCAGATGTAGAGTCCAAATCCGTTTGCTCCCACTGCTGCTCGGTTCTGCTGCTTTTAGTAGGTCGTTTCCCACGGCAAGCACAACTTGATGCAGTCGAGGCTCATCAAAACACCTTCCTTTCAAAAAAATCGTGTAATTTTTTTCTGTTAGCATACCAGTGTCTAGTAATGTTGTCTCTTGCAGGGCAGCCACGTCAACCTTCAGCCTCTTTAGCTCACTCACAGCTGATTTTTTTACGCCTCGGATATTCTAGACGTCGTCAAGAAATAAAGGAAGCATGGACCGGACGCTCCAGGTTCCCAGTTTCAGAACTGACCTTTTTTGTTTAGTAATTCGTTTAGCTGGTTCGGAAAGATATAGCCTGCTTTTCGGTTGATACCTAATCTAGATGCACCAAATGAGAATAGCAGACCGTGATGAAACAGCACCTTATTGACTGGCGGTCAAAACAAATGATTTACAAGTCTTCTCCTTAGATTATAAATTAATTTTTTGTCATGATATTTTACGCAGTTCAATTGCATTTAACTGTTATCACAATCAAAATTCCACATCTATATTATCTAGAAAACGTATTTTTGTATGAACCAAGACTAATGCTATTTAGACATGTAATAATCAGAGATAATTTGGTTCTGTTCAATTCGCTTCAAATTTCACATAAATATAACGAATTCAATCGATGGAAATCTATTTCTGTTGATACTAACGGTGCATTTCATCAATTAAATTTTTTACTATTTATCTGGTGGCCGAATAATCTGATTCGTTCTACTCGCTTTGAGATTTCAATAGTTCAAAAGTATAGTCCGAATTTGCATTATGATTTTTAGAAGCACGAGAGGTTTTAAATATTTTAGGTCGACATGCAAAGCAGATCACAAATGTAAAGCTAAGCAAAGTTTGTGTCTCCATCGCTTTATATCAAGCCACATTCGCGTTCATTATGCACCATCGCTGGATTTTTGTGGCATTACGACTGGTATATTATCAACACGACCACCCACCACATCCTCTAAAGCAGCATTATCCTACGGAGCATGCACGTCAATCGCGTTGAATGCCGATTGTTCCAATAGCCTGTTTTCAATGCCTGGTTTCAAACAACTTCCGCTCAGGTCAGTTCAATTCAATTTGCACCGGAAAGTACGTGGCTAACAAGCCAATCGAGCTTCCTGAAAAGCTGCGGAGCTGCACCCACTACTTCTAAAGTGTTTGTTTCCTTTAGTCTGTTTTAACTTTTCGACGATCTCGACCGCCAAGAGGTTATCCGTACTGTATTCAGGGAGCTGCTTCTATCGATGGGAGAAGGGGCGATGGTGGCTGACTGGCGCCTCAACACAGCATGCTGCGGGCAGGTGGTGCTTGTAAGTCCATGAAGGGGGTCCACCTAGGGGGAAGGAAAACACTTATTTCAAACCACCGCTGCGTTGTAAATACATCCAATCAAAATAAAGGCTTCAGGAATCAACCTCGAGGAAAAATCCAGAGTCGGAGTCCCGTTAGGCAATCCGAAGTTTTTTTCAACTTTGTCCTGCCAACTACTGCGACTGTATCGTTGTCCAAACGTATCAGCCTAGCTGTTTCTTAGCTTCCGGTGGTGCTGTGAAAAGGAAGCACTTGCTGCATGGGCAACAGCTAGTTTCCAATATCTAACTGCCATGGTGTACATCACAACGCACCAATGGACATGACACTCCATTCCACTTCTACGGATAATAACACAGGAAGCAGCAGATACCGGTTAAAAGCCATAGCTTGACTGGAGTAAAGCTCAGCCTCTGGGGCTGCTTCTGACAATGGGCGAGTATTTAAGGTCTCATTTGACGGCTAACGCCCGCCTCAATCTGGGCAGCCCCCAGTCAATAAGGTGCCGTATCGCAATGATTTATGCCTGGATTATTATGTCGACTGCAAAGAGAGCCGTTTAATGTGTTATTAGAGAAAAAACGAATACTAAAATTACATAAAAAAAACAATTCTAGCACAGTTCCTTGCCGAACTCCGATTGTGGTTACCATCCTAATCGAAAAACTCCGTTTACCAAACACTCTTACTTAACAATCAGTGGGATAATAGCGCAATCTACCAGTCAAATAAGGACTTGGCTAATAAGCAGCTAACATTTGTTCAAATGCCAAGCCTATTCTCTCAGTGTATGTACTACGGTATGAACCACGAAAAAATATAAAGCTGTTTTGCACAGATCACATCGCATAACATGACGAACTGGTCATCAGTATATGACCCTGACTGAAAGTGAGTAAACTCAAATCCAAATACCTTCATTATTTAACCTAACTTACTCTGATATTTATCACAACCAATTTCAGTGTCGCAATATATTAGGTATTCCTTGCACACGACATGACCTGATATTCAATATACTCATATTAAGACGAAGAAGAATAAGAAATTGGCGTTATTCATATCAACGAATTTTTATTAGTTACAAAAATTTCACCAAATAATTTGAAACAAATTGACCAACAGGTCCCGGTATCAATTTTTCGTCTCAACGATGTTTCTTTTCCGTCTTGATTGATAATTTCCAAATGTGATCCACATTATTAACAAATGGTGTAACCAAAGGTTTTGACACAAAAGTGTCACAACAATTCCGCTATCTCTTAATTTGTTCAAAATTGCGCATCGAAAGTTGGACTCAGTTGACATGAAAAAAGGATGCATTTTGCCCAAAGCTAGCGTAGACATTTAACGAAAAATGTTGAAAAAACCTGCGAAGAAATTAATCTTATGCACGGCCGATTTGAAAGCCCCGCTAGATATCGATGAACGCTAATCACGAGCTTTCGAATGATATACAAAACTCTACACTCCGACGCTACGCAATAGCAAGAGGCGCCACAATAACCAACGACGACAACAGCAACCCCTAATAATTCTGGTTTCGGGAATATTGCATGAGAATGGTTAGAACAAGAATATCCCCTGTAAAATAAAAAGATGGACCACGTCAGTTGCAATCGTACGATATTCCATTCGTCAATGTCGGTCAATGAAAATCAATAATAAAGTGCTCCAATTTGAGTGGAACCTATTTTAGTTGTGAGGTTTACACGTATAGCTGTCGTCAATAACGTTACGTATTATCGCTTCAGACAGCTCCTCAATAAGCGCGGAATAACAAACGGTAATATATATTCTTTTTTCTCAAGGTTAAACAATTTTTCGGTTCCAATGATTTGAAAGTTGTCCAGCTGAGCCAATCAGAACAGACGGCTTGGGGAATATTTCCATTTGAAATTGTCCAAACTGCGACAAAAATCGACGCCTGGAAAAAGTTTTTATCGTTACTTCATCAAATGACCAGCAGTTTGAATGTGCCCGTGAACGTGTGGGTACCAAGTTTTTTGGAAATGTTTGGTAAGGACAAACTTAAGTGTAATAAGTGCTAACGAATAATTCCATTTTATACGAGAGTATTAATTTTAAATAGATGAAAGTCTACATGTCATTTTATGGATTTGTTTGGGTTTAATCACGTGAGCACATTTTGTGTAAAGTAACCTGTCATATAGACGTATGTTGCGCTTCCGAGGATTGCTTGTTCATTTCTCGGATGAAGCTTCCGAACTAATCGAGCGCATGATATACCCTAAAATATTGAACATAGAACCGAAAGGGCTGCTAAACTAAAAGTCATCTCAATCAAAACCAAATAAGTTCAGCCTAACTTACCAAGATCAAACATCTTGGATACGATTCCATTGATGACAAGTGTCATCTAGTTGAATTGTGATTTTTCTCGAGCAGAGAATAAACCTATTCATACATCAATAGATTGGAATATGTTTGGGGCAGATCGCTTGTTCATTGTGCAAAGAAATTTGAGTGCAATCGGTTAGAGCAGGTAGGGGTAACTTTTCACTTCTGACACAGAGGCTTCGTCAGACCAAGGGTGATAGTCAGGATAGGGAACATGACTAAGTAGCAGTCAACCCACCACCACTGATTTCACCTTACCGCTGAACGGCCTTTAGTACGCCTACGGTGTGTCACGTCTGGTTGGCATATCCAGGATCAGTGAGTATCCACATCAATAAAATAAAATGAACACGGTTAAAGTCGGATGACACAGCGGCCCACAGGCACAAAAGTACATAACTAACAGGGCTAAGGTGAAGTTATTTTAGAAGAAAAACAAACATCTACTTAACGAGTAGGTATAAGGTGAATAACAACTATTTACCTTCACATCAGTGCCGCACGCCAGATTGTGGAGATTTCTGCCCCATCCAACTTATTGATCTGCCTTGGCACTTTGGAACCCACCGCATGTAGGCATTCGCTATACGGTTCAATACCGCGCTCAATATTTCCACATTGTCTAGATCGACGCTGTTTCCCGTATATGAAACGTGTTCCGCCAAGGCGGAATTACGAAAAAGGGATTGATATTCCCCTGCATCACGGGGCTGTTTCCGGACACGCTTTCGTGTTCTTCCATTCCAGTATGAATTTCCATGGAAGTCTACCCTATGTAAACACCCGAACAGTCCTTACAGTTGATTCGGCAAATGATGTTTTTAACGCTAGATAAAGATGTCTTATACTTGAATTGAATCACAACCGAACATATAGTTTCTCCTTTCTTATAAGTTGCATGAAATGCCACCTGGTTCAATGATTCTACGTATCGCTTAAGATGTGACTTTTACATAGGATAAACAAATTATATCTCACCAATTTGTGTCAGATTGTTCTGACGGATATTTTCCTTTCATCACATGACATTTTATAAAACGTTTTTGGATAATCGTGATCTATGAGCGTTTGGCTCGCTTCACGGTGCGCCTGTTTTCGGTCTCTTTCGTCGTTGCAAATGTGTTCTATCTTATGGAAATGGAACAAGCTATGGACTTGAAGACCTACCTTGTATGAGCGGAAGTGTATCGTAGTACAGCATCTACATCAATGGGTTTCCGATAGACAGAAGGTTTTATTATCTCGTCTACTTTTTGTGCTAAACAGTCTAAAAATGGAAGAGTGCCTGCGCAAGATTCCACTTCCTTTGTGACCGATTGTACTTAACTTTTTGCTCTATTCATACATCAGTTTGAATCATTAATGATGATCGTGCTGTTCTAACGAGATTGGTGTAGGCGCGCAAAACAAAAGCATCTTTTTTTAAAGGTACGTGATGCGCTAATCACTGACCAATTAGTTGTCGGCGATGCAGTGATCATCACTTACTCCCAAGAGCAGCTTCCCTCGCCAATGAGCTGCTGTTCGTCGGCATATAATGATTTTGAGCTAACCATAAATATGAATAGACCAAATGTTTTTCTTCAAACGAATGTACCATTTCTCATCATATATGTTGAAAATTGTCAGCATTTACCAGTACAGCATTGTGTGTTTCAAATCTCACCGATTACACAATCGAGCTAATCGGTCAGTGGCTCTTAATCACACGCACGCCTTCATAAAACATGTAGGGGTCAGCGCGTCAATTCATCTTAATCTCACCTGTTTATCTTAACAAGCTCAGCGCTCAACATGGCCTGTGCAGTTCTCTGTCAGCTTATGATTGGTCAGGTGAATGCAATTTTAACGTGATCGCGGTTCGTACTAACACCTTTGGTCTGTCTAAACGTATGTGTGAGAATCGAAATGTTACTGGTAACGGTCCTATTGCAGATCACGAAATTAATCTTTAGCAAGCCGCACATGCTGTACATAGACGTTTCCAAAATAGAAATGAAAGCCCTTAACATTGACCCCACGAGTTAAAGAGAACTTGTTCTTGACTGCGCACTTTGAAACCACCTTGTGAAAAGTCAGCTTCAGGCTGGGGAAGAGCAGATGCTGTCATCGACTGCTGAACATATATCATGCCTACAGTTTGCAACTGCTGCCAAACGAAAAATACTGTCGATTGATGTTGGAAGCTGCAGGAAAGATTGCTATTTCCAAATTAGATTGTTTATTTAATCTCACCACTATTCATGAGATCTTTGTGTACTAAATATTCATAGATTTATTCATAGATTATATGCAGGTAAAAAGCTATGCTTTACAAGACCCACAAAAATGTACATCGGGTCGGATGGTAAAAAATATCAAAATATTGTTAGATTATTTTCAAACATAAAAAACATACTTTTCCATGTGGATATCTAGTGATTTTTGAAAACTTCAACAGTTCCAGATTGTACCACATGAGTAGGTAAACTGTTCCACAGTTGCACATTGCGAACGGAAAATGCATATTTGCGGCAGTTCAACCTGCTATGCTGTTGGTAAAGTTTTATTTGGTGACCTCGCAGATGTGTGTTATGGGAAAGATGAAACAAATGACCGCAAGGATGATTTGTTTGATTAAGCACTGTCCAAATGAATATAAGTGCTCCTCGTTTCCGTCTGTATTCAGCCGAATGCAAATTCAATAATTTAAGTCGCGTTTCGTATGGATAATTTGATAGTCCCAGGACGAGTTTTGTCGCTCTGCGCTGTGGAGTTTCTAATAGCAGAATATCTTTTTTCAACCAAGGATCCCATGCCGGTATAGCATATTCAACATGAGGACGGATGTACGTTGAAATCAATTTGCAGGCAATATTGGGGTCAAACGAACCTAGGACTCTTTTAAGGAGACCCAAGTTGTTTTCAGCTTTGCAGGCAGCCAGTCGACATTGCATTGAGTTTCCTAAGTCTGATTGGATAATCACACCTAAATCTTTTTCGGAGGAGGCGGGTTTGATAACAGTGCGACCAAGATAATATTCTTTGCTCGACTTGCTGTTGAGAGACAATAGGCTGCATTTCGAAGCATTCAGGGGCATTTCGTTGTCTATGGACCAAGTGTGAATCATATCGAGATCCCGTTGCAGGTTCTGTGTGTCGTCTGTGGAGTCTATCTTGCGCCAAAGCTTTGCGTCATCAGCGAAAATAAGCACGGACGACTGTAATACAGTAGGCAAGTCGTTTATATATATTAAAAACAAAAGCGGTCCGAGGACTGATCCTTGTGGGACACCACGGGCAACTTTAATCGACTCGGATAGTTCGTTTTTGACTCTCACGTACATCTCACGAGATATCAACCATTCTTTAATCCATGCATGGAGTTTACCCTGTACTCCGTAGGTGAGTAGTTTCGACGAAAGTATTTCGTGATTCACACGATCGAAGGCTTTTGAGAAATCGATATAAATTACGTCCACGGAGTGGCCGGCATCCAGTAGCTCAGACCAAGATTCTTTTGCTAATAGCAAGTTTGTCAGACAGGATCGTTTTTTCCTGAATCCATGCTGTGCCTCGGAGATTAAATTATTAATCTCAAAGTGATTCCGTAAGGCATAAGCTATTATGGACTCCATTACTTTGGATAACACTGGCAATAACGCTATCGGGCCAATATCATCAAAAATCAAGATCATTTTGAATTATACGCTAGTTTTAAATGTCCCTTCTTTCCTTTATACAGCAGGATCAACAGAAAGGTGACCTTTACTCTCTGATCGACCTGGTAAAAATTCTGTCATTACTGGTGGCTTTTTTCAAATTATCCAGTGAATTTTTTGTCAATCTGCATTGAACTCTTTCAATATGTTGATTATTTCATGTCTTATAAGTAGCCTCAGATAATTACGCGCTGCATACTCAAGGTCATTGTTTATTATATTTGAAAATGCTTAAGATGAATGCTTGCACAACTTTTTCTCACTTATACTATTCAAAGATTTATGGTTGAATAAGTTAATGCTATAAAACCCCATGGGTTTAAGGTAGGGATAAAAATGTTGAAAAAATAGTATATAAATGGTAGGGTATATCAAATGTATGGCTCACGAATGATTTTCATTTACATATTTAAATATCGCAGGCCAGGATATAAACATGAGAAGGTAGGGGATTCCTCAAAGTTATAACACTTACGGCGAAAAATGGCATCCACAATTATTACGGGAATTTGGGGTATAAATGTTTAAGACACGTCCACGTGTCAATTTATCATCACATTCTTGACACTAGTGTCACAGTGCATGTCGTTCTTTAGACAGAATTCTAGAGACAAGAATATTATCGCGCTGTATCGTACGGAATATTGCAAAGACCCATCACTAACTGTGTTGCTCTGTGATATATTTTGTAGAGGAGAGTAATCTGTTTTTGCAGCCAATTAGACCAGAATTCTACTGCATACACCATGTTAGGGCAAAGGTAGACGTTCATTATCATTGGTAGCGTTACCAGCGAGATGTTTCTAAATATTTATCGAAGGATACCTAACAATCTGTCTGTTTTTTCGATATATATTTTGGCAGTACACCGCGTTATTCAGATTTCCACTTATCCACGCAGTATCAGGATACTTGTTTTAACACAATGTAAATTTGCAACCATATTTTATTCTGCCAATTCTATGAGTATTCAAGATGTGTTGCAACAACTTCCTATAATCGCCTCAATTTTCATGATATGTATGCGAATTTAAGGTGATCATATCGTAATTTACGAAGTAATGAACGAGACCTCTCACTCACTTGATTTGTTTACTGAGTCGTTTTCCAGTCTAAATCACAAGTCGTCATTTTTCCACTCTCCAGCTATCATACAGTTATTTTAACCTACGCCCTAGCGTTTACTTATCCCCCGTTTCTTTGTTTTCTGAAACGTAAAACCATTGGAAATCGTGACGTTAATGAAAAGACCGATTTTTATTAAAGATGGGGATTTTATCTCGATTAGCCTTGTTTGGCATGCACTAGTTCAATGATAATCTTTTTAGCAAATTTACGATACACGTCCTCTGACGACACATTACCTTTAAGGACGTTTTTTACCAAAATATTTCCAAACCAAACGTTCGAAAAATCATTTTCTATTCACAAATATGATAATCTTATTTGTTATCAAAACGTTAAATCTTCTTGTTTCACAGGTGTTCGATTTCTTCGATCAAAAAAGCCACCCGTTAATTGGAATCGCTTAAGAGTAAGTTTATATTAAAATAAGGAAATAATTTGTAGTAAGATGGTGATTGATAGAATATTTATTGAGATATTTGGTTGTCTTTTCGAATTTATATTTTTCAAAGCTTTACACTCTACTAGATAATATTAATCAATTGGTCGCTAGGGTTTATAGGATCCGTACTTAATAGAATTCATTCCATGTATACTAGATATAGCATACGATTGGAATAACTTAACACCAATGTGTTATGTATGATTTAGTTCTTCGCAATGGTTCCAAGGTTGTCAAAGCCGGGGCGGTTTTGGGGATAAAATACAAATTCCAAAAACGCTCCAATTGCCCGCGTCTCATATAGCCTATTAGAAACACGTTCAGCTCCTGGCCTGCACGTGTGGTACTGTGTGACCCGGCGGAACTACTTCTACTGATAGAATAAATGTCGATAGCGGCTGTCTGGCGCCTCAAAATTATCGTGCTTGGCAGGTGGAGCTCGTAAGCCCGTGAAGGTGGTCCACCTAGGAGAATGAAAACTCTTATCTCAAACCTCCACTGCCATGTAGCTACATCCAATCATGGAAAAGGCGTCAGCAGTCAAACTTGGTGCCGGTGTCCCGTTAGGTAGTCCGAAGTTTTATTTAACTTCGTCCTGCCAACTCCTGCGACGACATCGTTGTGCAAACGTATTAGCCTAGCTTTACCTTTGGTTCCGACAGTGCCGTGAAGAGAGATCACTAGCTGCGTGGGCAGTAGCTAGTTCTTCACTTTAAACTGCACTGGCGTACATCACAACGCACCAATGGAGGCGACACTCCATTTCGCTTCTACGGATAATGATACCAAAAGCAGCAGATGCCGGTTAAAAGCTATTGCTCGATTAGTGTATAGCTGCGTTCGACGGCAGGAGAGACTTTCAGGTCTAATTGGACGGTTATCGCCCGCCTCAAGCTCGACAGCCCCCAGCCAATATGGTGAAACCGAGCCGCGATCTGCTATCCTCATTGGGTGCATGGGGATTAGAAATCAACCGAGAAGTAGAGCGTTTTTTCGCAACAGCGACACGAATTAGTAAACAACAAAGTTCAGTTCTGAAACTGGAAACCTGGAACGTCCGGTCAATGCATCCTGGATTTCATGACGAAGTCTCGAATATCGGAGGCGTAAGAAAATCAGCTGTTATTAACAAAGAGCTAAAGAGGCTTAATGTCGACGTGGCTGCCCTGCAAGTGAAGCGATT